>MU380176.1:0-253419 GCA_022495085.1 Xylaria sp. FL1042 | reverse complement strand
TAATAAAATATTTAAAAACTAAAATAAAAATTTTATTAATTAACTTATATTTTAATAATAAAACTATAGCTAATAAAAATAAAATATATAATATAGCATATAAAAAAGTTATTAATTAAGCTATAAATAAAATAATAGCGTTATTATATGCTGCTAAAAAAAAATATAAATTAAAAATAAGCTTTTAAAAATTAAAAAAATATTTTAAAAAAAAAAACTAAAGCAAAAAAATAAACTATTAGCAAAAAAAATAATTAAAAAAATATAAGCTAAAAAAAGCCTTTTTAAAAAAATAAAAAAACTAATAAAAGCATATTAAAATAAAACACAGCTATTTAATATTAGTTAAATAAAAGCTAAGCAAAAATAACGCTTTTATAAAATATTAAAGCTTATTAAAATATAAAGCAGTAATAATAACTTAAATATAAACTAAAAAATTTAACTTTAAAGCCTTTTTATATAAAAAAAAAGTATTAAATTTTTTAACTTTTTTTTACAAGTGTATAAAAAGTAAAAAAACGCTATAATATATAATATTTAAATATAAGCTTTTAAAAAAAAAAGCAATTTTATTTAAAAAACTAAAAAATAAAACATTATTATATAATAAAAACTTATATATAACTATTAAAAAACTTATATTTATAAAGCTTATTATAAAATAGCTTATAAATATTAGTAGAATTATTATATATAATAAAGCAGCTTAAATAAAAGGCGTTAAAAAAAAAAAAAAAAAAAAAAAGCAAAAAGTATATAATAAAGTTAAAAAAACTTTGCTAAAAGTTTTCCGCGACTAAAAAAAAGCTTTTCTAGCTTTTTTTTAAAACCAAGAAATATAATAGCTTTTAAAAAAAAAATCTATTAGTTTTACTTTTTTTACTTTATTTTGCCTTTTTATAACTAGCTAGTTAATAAAAACTAATATATATATAATTAAAAAACAGCTAGGTTAAAAAAAATATAATATATAAAATTTTTACCTAGCTTTTATATAGTTTTACTTATAAATAATTATTTATAAAAAAACTACACTATTTAAAGGTAATATAACAAGTTAATTAATAATAAATAAACGTTAAAATATTTACTAAAAATTATATTTATATTATTATTTATATAAATATTTTTTTAATAGCAGGCTTTTTTAAACTTAAAATTAAAAAGATTAAAAAAGCATTATTAAAAAGGTTTAAAATATAAAACTTAAGCTTTTGCTTATATTATTTTAAAATAATTATTATATAAAACTAAAAAAATAATTATATTTTTTTTAGCTAAAAAGCTTATTTAAAAAAAATAATTAAAAAACTTAGTTAATAAAAAATATATATTATAGCTACTTTTATAAATATAAATAAAATATTAAAACTAGCTAATAAATATAAAGCTTTTAAAAAAATATTTAATAATATGTTAAAATAATTAAATATTTAATATATATTATATTAAGCATTAAACTAAATATTATTTACATAGTCTTTTATTTAAGCAAATATATAAAAAATTTTATACTAGTATATATTAAAGCTTTTAAGCAAGTGTTATATTATTTATATAATATAATTAATTTAAAATTATATTATAAAAAATAGCTATAAAATTTAATAAACTAAATTAACGCTAACTAAGCAAGCTATACTTAAACTAAACATTTTATAATAAAATATATTTTTAATATAAATAATAATATTATTAATTAAAGCTTTAAAAAATAATAAAGTACTGCTTTATTATTTTATAAATTAAAACTAATAAAATAAATATAAGCTATAAAAAAAGCTATATAATTATAATAGTTATTAATAAAACTAAACGTTATTAAAAAATATATAACTATTATAATTATTTATAATAATAATTAAAAAGCTATAATAATAATAAAAAATTTATAGTTTTATAATAAAATAAAACATATATTTATATAATAAGCTTTTTATAAAAAAATAATATAATAAAAAAATATAAACTTTTAATAAATTTATATTTTTAAATAAATTATTAATAATTTAACTAAGCTATTATTAAAAAATAAATTTATAATATTTTATAATATATTAAACTTTTGCTTATAAAAAAAAAAAAAAAAAATATAAACTTTAAACGCTAATATAATTAAAAACTATTATAATAACCTAAGTATAATTATTTTTATAAGCTTTATATAACTATTTTAATAAAGCTTTTACCTTTTAAGGCGTTTTATTTTAAAAAACTTTAGTTTTATTATTATTTTATTTATATTTAAACTTATTTTTTTAATATTTATTTATAATATATAATACTTAATAATAAGCTATTTTAATAAAAAACCTTTAATAAACTAAAGTATTTACTTTAAAACTTATATATAAAAAAAATATTAAATATAGCTATAATATTATTTTTACTTTTTTTTCACTTTAAATATAATAATAAAAATATTAATAAACTTAAAAACGCTAAAAAATAAAATTAAAACTTATTTATAGTAATATATTATATTAATAAAGCCGCTAATAATCTTAGGCTATTTTAAACTAAAAAAAAGACTAGGCTTTTATATTTACTTTTAAATTATTTTTTTTTATAATAAATAAAACTAAATAAACTAAATAAACTATATATTAAATATTAAAACAAAAAATATTTCTAACTATTTTACTAAGCTTTTAAATATTATTAAATATTATTTTAAGATTAAAATATTTAATATACTTAATAGCTTTTTAATAAAAAACAAGTAAAAAAAAAAAATAATATATATTTTTTATAGCTATTATAAAAGCAATAAAATTAAAAAAAAATATATATTTTAATTTAAAACTATAATATATTTAAAGTTAAAAAAATAACTTTAAAACGCTAAAAAATAGTTTTATTTAATAAATAACGCTTGTTTATTAAATATTTAAAAAAACAATAAAAAATAATTTTAATATATATATTATATAATATAAATAATAATAAAAAAAATTAAAACAAATGCTTACTTAAAATATTATTAAAGCTATTTAAATAAGCAAAACTAAAAGACTTATTTTATTAAAGTATTAAAGACATGCGCTTTTAAAATTATATATAACTCCACGCATAATAAAAAATAGTTAAAACAAGGTAGTAGTAATAGCCTTATATAAAAGCGTGTGGTTTAAGTGAGAGTATAAAAATCGGGAGGCTAGTAGACTACGGTAGTTGGTACATCCGACCCACACATATCCACTATATATATATAGAGGTACCATCCTACCACACTATACCTAGACTTAGTTTCTTAATGCAATAAGAGATACTGCACATCTGTTGGATTTGGTGATTTCAGGGCTAGGCTACAATAGGGAGCTTATGGGGTATCTGCGTAATGAGCGCATATTACAGCCTATAATGGCTAGTGTGGTGGATACACCAGTTTCATACCTATTTTGTATGAGGTATAAATGTACGCTACATAGTCAGAATTCAGGGCTGAAAACGATCACTTCAACAACAGTTGAGCAGATCACTGAATACAGCGAATACAGCGAATACAGCGTATACAGCGAATACAACAGTATCGCACCCAAAAAACCTACAATCCAACAACATCAACCTCATATTCCAACTAACTGCACTGGGAGTTGAATGTCCACTACTCATCACAATCAGTTTCAAGCAGCCTGGTCAGTTACACAGGCAACGGTATCGGATAGTTTATCATACTTCATCATCATGGGCATGCTTGAGCGGTGCTTTGTTGATAGTGCGTAACTCCAAGTTCTTGCGAGCGAACTTAGGGTGACTTGCTCCTTGCATTGACCAGCTACATCAAGTGAGCGTTAGCCCCTTCGCCCCATATATATGTCCATGACTTAATTGTGTTGGATGTTTGCTCAAGTCATCACATATGTGATCAAAATGCCAAAATATGGACGGCAACCTCGAAACGACGCAAAGACATGCAGCGAGAAAGAAAGTTTAACGACGATTTAATATGGCTAGCTCACTTCAGTGATACTGTCTCTCCCGTCTGAATGTTCTCAGCTGTAGCTCGGGCAATCACATCGGGCGTTAAGTGGTTGAGCGTCCCCAGCTGATCATCTGGTCCCCAGAGACCCCATGCGTTTCATTGGGGACCCTTCTTGTCTAGGGGCAAGTCTCGGAAGCTGGGAAATGAATTGGGCATTTTGAATCAAATTTAGATAACGATAGGTATCGTATAGTGATATTAACGTGATATTATAGCGATGTGTTGAATAATTAGAATTCACGTCCTTGTATAGTAGAATCGCGGTGCCCAATCGAAGGCATTGGCGGAAGAGGTGACTCGGGCATTTTCCGAAGCTTTCACTGCCGATGCCGGGAACCCCGCCTCCACAGTCGACTCCCCGCAACATTTTCAGATCAGGCAGAGCGAAGACTCTCTTACTTGATTAGTACCGTTACTATTATAACAGCACTTGCTACGCTGCCTCAGGCTGAACGCGATATCATGACTTAGTGGAAGGTACTTTGGAGTAAGTCCAAATTTAAATAATGCCCATTCCAACTCAAGTGTAGTACATGAGGCTCTACTTGCTTCTCTAAGGAGTCCTATTGAGAAACAACTAAAAAAGGTTTCCGGAGATCATAGAGTTACGAGTGCCTATTAATCTCGCGTACGAGGAACAAGACGAGGAGATTGAACAGCACCCAGATCATGGCATCGACTGTGTCAAAATGTCTACTTGATTTCATAACCATTTCAAGTCGTAAATGTATAGTTGGGGTTACAAAGCGGAAATAAGAAACTTGTGACTGAACATATTCGAAGTCAGTCCTCATCGCGAAACCCCAAAATTAGAGTTCATGCTGTTGTATAGGGTAGGTGAAGCGGGACCGGGATTTTCTCATCGAGAAAGAAGCAAGACGTGAGGAGAATGAAGAAAAAAAAGGCAGACAATGCCGTGATGATATACGGTAAGAAAACTTCCTTCGGCAGCATTCAACAATTCTGTGAATATATCAGCCTGTATCTACTATAGCCTCATTTGAGCAGCATTGCCTACTCGACGACGGCTGATGACGTAGAAAGAACCCTGCTGATCTGGATACCATGCGCCCTTCATGCCCATATTCTCGATGTAAGGTACGTATGAGTAAGAAATAGACAGAAAGAAAAAAAGAGAGTGGGAAAGATTCGGTACATGAATTCATCAATCCCCATGGCATCTCCAGCGCCCCGGGTCAAGACGGTCGCGGTCGTCAGCAACAACAGGTCGACGACGAGAAGGCTAGGCAGCACATACTGCCTGCCCAAATTGCCGGCATGCCAAATCTGTCACGATTGGAAAGTGAAAGTGAGTGTGAAGAGGATATGACTTTCTCCAATTTTTATCTGTCTCATGTCTTCTGTCTTTGCTTCTTGAGCACACCTAATGTACAGTTCTCCTAACTGACTTAGTGCGATAATGCCCGGCCCAAATGTCCAGGCTGCGCTAAGAGCGGCACTGAGTGCATCATGGCGAGATCCGATGGGGGGCTTCTTATCTCGAGAGAGTAAGCATGAAACGCTTCATAGATGATAGCATTCGCAGCGAGTAGTGTTAGATGCGGAGAAAAGGAGGAAGAGGAGTGATTCACTAAGACATGTAAAGATACCTTGCAAAACTGGAAACTGAAGCACGCCTCGACGCATCACCATCCGATGTAGAGAACACTGTCTCTGTCGATGATGACCACACGATGATGCCGTCGCGTCTGTCGGAGAGTCGAGTAGACAGCGAAGGGAGAGGGGTCTCGACGGCAACAACTCCCGACAACCAAGTGGCGGAGGCAGCTCCGTCGACCAGTCTTCGCGGTTCCAGGCTCAAGGGCCCCAATATATATCATGTCTTACAATCGTTGATCGAAAACTCTGTGGCTTCATGATATCTCTCTTCTCGGATCCAGAGTGGAGGAACACGCATTCAGACCTCCTACACACTCTCACACAAGCGTCGCGGCCATCTGGACCGGACGTAGCGCCCAACACACTTCCGTCAGAGGCAGATGCTAGATTATATTTCGATCATTAGTGAGTGCCACACCCTTCGATCTACCCTCTTCCCAAGAGGTGCTGTGAGTTTAACCAGAGACAATTAACTGTTCGCCCCATTTCTTCGGCGGTCTGGGCAGTCTTCAAGGCTCCCACGTGCAGAAGCCGTTTCTCCTGCGGCAGAATGTTGAAGACCTATTCGCGCACCTCTACACATATCCAAAGTCTCTCTTGAATCAAGAGATGTTCCGAATGTACATGATTCTATCCCTGGGATCCATTAGCACCTTTCGTAAACATTCTCATCATAACCACCCCTTTGGCTACTATCTGGCCGCGCTGAAGTATTTTGATCCCGCTGTCATCCGAGGCCAGCTGTCGGCGATACAGGACCTACTCCTCATCGCGCGTTTTTGGTATCTACTATCATATTGGTACGTTTCTGCTTGTCATTCTTGCCTTCGTCTTCCGCCTCGTTTACCGCATGAATAATTTTATTCTCTAGCCCTCCAATACTCAGACATGAGGTATGTCCAGGAACGTCGATATGGGAAATCGTGAGATTGTGCATGCGCATGTGTGTAGAGCAGAGGATTCACCGCCTAAGGTCTCCTGGGCTGGACCTTCTCGAGGATCAGCTGCGGCACAGGGTGTTCTGGACGTGCTATCTCGTGGACCGGTATAGCTCCGCGACTCTCAATCGGCCCTTCTCCATCTCGGACCGGGACATCAAAGCGGAACTGCCTGCTGATTTGAATGACCACAAGGTTATCGCCGCACAAGACACATTCGGCGGCCTGGACGCCATCGAAAGTATACACAGCCAATCTAACCCGAGCGAGGTCGGCGTCTTTTTGCACTGTGTTCGGCTGCGGATGATAACATCCTCCATCTACTACAAGTTTTCTCTTGCCACAGTCCCTCCAGCTTCTGGAACTCTATCTTAGGGCATTGTAGGGCTTGGACATGATATAACAATAAAACATGGTGTCACTTGCCGGTCGAGCATGTAGACGCTCCAGAAGATGTTTCGCCTCTCGCGAACGGTAGTCTCGTCCAACTCGTCGTAATCCGGCTCTTTATGTAATCCAAATGATATGCATTGCGTCATGGCAAGTCCTGTGAGATGCCAGGTCGACCCACCACAAAGGTGAAAGTCAGAGAAGATGGCAAGGGTGAGCAGGCATTGCACCGTTGTGAGAGGGTCGTGAGGTTTGAGAACGAATGGCAGCCGCTCGACAGCCGCTGCGTGAAGTCTGGTGACTAATGAGGATAGCGCAATAGCATCCGGGGTGTGAAGTATTCCGATCGCGATTCCTAGGTAGGTACAAAGGTAGGCGTGCGCCAACGCGGATTCGACTTCGCCCTCCTCGGAGGTCGTTGCGACTGCCTCCTGAGCCATGACCGCCTCCTAGCGTTGGATAGTCATCAGGTCTTCAAGGTAGGGTTAGCGAATGCAGACATGGTCGACAAACGCCTTCATGTAGGGAAGTGTGGTGTCCCGATCCAGCTTCAGGGGCTGTCGACGCACGGCCAACAGTCTGAGATGCCGCGGATCCAAAGGTTTGGCCCGTGAGGAGTCGCCACCGTCGAGTGTCAAGGCAGCCGTCACCATTTTATCCAGGGTGATGCCTGGCGTGGAATAAGTCTTAGAACCACGAGGCTCTGCCGTGGCAGAACGACAAGAAGCCTATATCACCCAGGGTATCCCAGATACATACAGCCACCAGAGTCAGCCAACGAGGCCCATGAGTGACATTGATAGCGAAAAGACAGACGAGAATACGATATTGTGAGGGTTTACGATTACGTCCCGACTAAGTAAGTACTTAGATCTAAGAAAGAGCTTAGGGAACCCCCTTTCCTCGCAACTGTAGTATAAGTACAGTCTCACAACACCTACCTAGACTACTATTCCTAGGCAATCCCTAGCTACCAACTAGAGGCGCATTGACGTGCCTAATCTCAGGTATTAAGCACTAACCCGTTCTTTTCTCATAAAAAGAGCCTGCCTACCAAGTACTTAGTATTGGAAAAGCTCGAAAGGCACGCTTAGATAGAGAACGACTTGAGCCGCAACGCGACAATAAATAGACATAAACATGCCGATAATCCACCGAGACTTCTCATCATCACGCCTTCAATCAGCGGATATTTTTCGATCTCCGTAGTCAATAGCTGAGCAGCATCGCGACTCACAAGGCAGAGACGCTGTGGGGGGTGAGTTGTCCCGGAGTTGGGGAAGACTCGGGTCGGGCCCGCGCCGAACGACTCGGACGTTAATCACGATCCAAGTGCTTTCTTTCCCATGCGACCAATTGTTGCAGGTTAGTTCGGCAAATGAGCTATGGCAACAGTCGTTCCCTCCATCGATCGGGCAAATGCCGAGGAACAGCAATCGCATCAATTGAGAGTGTAGAGACGCAGTTTAGACCCTTATTAATAAAATAATGATACGTTCCGCCCTGATAGGACGACGTCTACTATAAACCCGCCTATTTGAAAACTTCAAGATAATACTCCCCATGCTTATCTTCCTTCAACCCATGTCAGGCTACAGAGACATACTCTAATAACCCAATCTTCTCATCATCAGCAATTCCTACAAAAAACACCAACATGGCTCCGAGTGCCTTACCAGAAGATACGTCAGCGGTTGCATTCGGCAAGCCGACCATCTATGGGATGGACAAGTTTCACCCCAAAGTCGAAGCATACTTGAAGGAAAACAGCAACCCTATCTTCCCCAGTGATCCCCGCCACGGACAGTGGCGTCGGAAGGCGCAATACATGCTGATAAGATCCGCGCGTCTCACAGCCGAAGACGTGGACTCCTGTCCTCGGCTTCTAGCCATTGGAAAGCAGGGCGTGGGCACTGACAAGATCGACGCAGCGGCTTGCAAGAAGCGCGGGATTCCCCATCTTCAACACGCCCGGCGTGAACGCGCGGGCGGTCGCCGAGCTCGTCCTCACGCCGACGACGGCGACGGGCGCGGGGCGTCGGCCGTATCGTGTCGCGGCAGTCCAAGGGCGTGCTGGTGCCCAAGGAGACCTGCAAGGGCCTCATCCTCCACCAGCGGAAGCTCGGGTTGATCGGCATGGGCAACATCGGCAAGATGGTCGCCCAGATCTCCCGCGGCGCCTCCGACGCGACCGTTATCGCCTACAACCCTTACTTGCCCGCCTATGCCTGGTCTAACCTGCCGCACGAGCGGGCCGACAACATCGAATGCGTGCTGAGGAAGGCGGACGTCATTAGCGTCCATGTCCCACTGGTGGAGTCCACGCGCAACCTGATAGCGTACGAGCAGATGAAAATGATGAATCCCGAGGCCATCATCATCAACACGGCACGAGGCGGCATCGTCAACGAAGCGGATCTCGAAGTTGCTGTACGAGAGGGCCTGATTTGGAGTGCGGGGCTGGATTGCCACGAGCTGAAGCCGCCGAGTAAGGAGAAGTATGGTGGACTATGGGACCTAGGTGTTGTCAGCACGCTGCACATTGGAGCTGCCACGGATCAGACACAGATGGAGACGGGCATGGCTGCGGCGGAAAAGCTGCTCGCTTTCGCGACGGGCAAGTCACCATGACAGTAATCGAGGCCCATATGACGTATTGAGGGGAGGTTCAACAAAGCTATAGTTCAGGGACTCTAACTCCATTCCGAAGTAGTG
Source organism: Xylaria sp. FL1042 (assembly GCA_022495085.1). Lineage (NCBI taxonomy): Eukaryota > Fungi > Ascomycota > Sordariomycetes > Xylariales > Xylariaceae > Xylaria > Xylaria sp. FL1042. The sequence goes on along the minus strand of MU380176.1, from coordinate 243,768 downwards.
TGACGAGTTTGTATATGTGAAGGGTATATCACAAAATGGCTCTTCAATCCAGTCTTCACGCATGTCCAACCAATTGTTGAGTGTTGTTATCAGAAATGCCGCTTGGGCCAAGCAGTCGCACAACCTACACGCAGCGCAACAAGCGTCTTATGGGTACTGCTTGGAGATGTGTTTATCATCAAGAACAACGCTCGTTGCATATCAGTAATATTTAAAAATAGGCATCATTTCCGGATATACACTTATGCAATCTAGGTCAACCCCCCCTTATTACATCCTACTTGCCTCTTCATGATATTACTAGTTAACAATGCTGTCTAGAATTATCTTGCAGTTTTACCGATTCGAGACCGGGTAGAGTATCAAGGAGTTTGTGCACACCTTAGAATAAATCATCAGACCAGTGAGCAGTCAAAGGCTGGTTCATTGTTCTCCCCTTAACCCCTTCCCTTTCTGATTTGGGTAAGATTCAATAGGTCAAGCGTAGAACATTACAGGCACAGGCAGGTGTCTATATAAGCCCTAGAGTCTTAAATATGTTGGCAAAGATGAATGGTGGCGCCCGGAACCCCAGTAAACAGTGGAGTTAGGCTTTGGTTAAAAGCTGAGGGTTAAGAGGAAGAGAGTTAAGCAGATTGATCGGAGTCAATTTAACAAAGTAGGTGATTGTAGTACGGAAGCATGCGTGCATACGGGAGACCACCTAACGGGAGATCACCTATGTGGTAGATCTTTCAATGGAAGGTTCCCTATGCCACGCCGCGTGAGATGCAAGGGTCCTTTGTAAGTCATATTCGTATAGGCATGAAGGCGTATCGCATATAGTCTCGAATGTGAAGTAGATGAAGCTATTCAGGCATCCAAGACATCGAGCTGAATGCTGAGACAGAGGGCCTAAGGTCGAAGGATATGCTGTACTTATACCCTGACTCCCAGGAGGCCCTAAAAGTCTTCAAGGGTAGTCAAGGGATCCATGCGATCATAAGAATATTATTCTCATTCGGAGTGATCCTCCAAGCCCTACGTATAGCCCTTGTGATAGCGATAGTAGGCCCTTAAATATATTTCCATTACTATTATAGAGGAGACAAGTTCGTATTTGATATATAGCCCTTTCCTCTTTATGATTAAGCAGGTTGATTCCTTGAGCATAAACCTAATAACCTAACCTTTGGGGACGGCCGTCTAGCGGTACTATTCACCTCCTATTAAAACTTGGAGACGGCTCAATCCGGTTTTTCGATCGTGTTGTTAGAGTTGATATCATGGCTATTTTTAATTAGCGCCAGTCCTCACGATTGTAGTAAGGAACCAAGACTGAAATTAAGTATAGCAACGACTATCTAATGGGTAAAATACCAACCAATCCGATCATAACTCACACATTAATGAACTAAACTTAAACACTCCCTTCCGTTTTGTCGCCACACCTTGCATCGTAGTCTTATTCATCATTGCAAGCTGAGGTAAGATCTTATTATAGCTAATCCTGCTATGCTAGTACAGGTACGCTAGAAGATACACATCGTCGTAAGATCGTAGCTATTAGGAAATATGGGAAACATTGCTTTCTCGAACACAAGCTAAAGAGTGAATGTCAGTAAGACCTTTCTACGTTTAGAAGGTAATGTTTGTAACAGCAATAGTCGATTAACGTACCGCCGGGGGACTTAAAACCCTCCCTCGGCCCTCAATTGCAGTACATGGAGAATCATCGAACTCGTAATTCAATCCCAATAGCTCACAACTGGCTGCCCAGAGGCCTATGAAAACTTGCCCGTGATAGATCCTAGCAGCATCTTTCTCTTCTGGCTGCTTACAAACTTGCTTGCATCATCGGACCATTTTTGGCTGCTCGCAGCCATATTATCTAGACCGTCACTCATAATGTTCAACTTCTCCGTCCGCTCATTTAATTGTCGGGTCAGATAGTCCCCCCAACCTTCTTGACTTGGGCTGGACGGTCCAGCCCGAGCCTGCTCTTCCATTGCTGCCGAGGCGGCAAGCATTCGTTTACTTGGAGGTCTTGCTGCACCTCCAATCAAGAGGTCAAGATCTGCAGGAGATATGTATTGTGTTCCTGAAATCCACTGCATGTTCGAGATTGTTGGGCGGGGTGGTATCGCAAGATCAGGGTTGATGAGCCTATCTGCGGTGTTCTCTAGTTCCTTGCCAGTTCCCCATACTTGCAGGACGGCTAACTCGGATGGTCCCGTCCAGCAGATTACTTCACCGTCCTCGGTAACAAGTGAATTTGAAACATGGGCTCCGTCCATCATTGATAAGGGAGCATTGCCAATCTCCTTCAATCCAGGTAGACTAAATGCTCGTGTCGTTCGATCTCCAAAGACACCGACTAATGCCATTCCGTGTAGCTCAAATTCGGTGACAGCAGCAGCGCTACATAGACAATCGTTAAATGATTTTGAAGCCCCCTTAGCAGTAGCAGGTTTGAATATTCGGACTTCTGTTTGCGTGACTTGAATATAGTTAGCATATAATCTTTTTGCTATGAGAAGTTTTCTATACTCACCTACTACAAGCAAACCGTTCACATGTCTACCTTCTCGAAGACTAGCGACAGTGTGGCCTGTTGCTGCTGCTGGCTTTCCAGTATCAGCTACGATTGGGCAGATAGACACCACCTCGTCACCCAAAACGTTTATTCCGGCAAGCTCAGCCTTGAAGCTCGAGCCAGATGGCAAAAGCCTCAAAGTAATAACTTTCCCTAACTTTGTGCCGATGAAACAGCATATGCTTGAATATTTGTCGTCGTCCACGGTAAGAACTGCAAATTCAAGAACGACTGGCCAGTCTTTCTCGGTTGATACACTGGAACGACCCCTGAGGAATGATGACTTCTTCTCTGGCTTAGTCAAATCGGCCAATGATGAATGGAACATGACTGAAGGCCCTCGCAAATCGATGATACTAAAGAATCCATTCTCAGAGCCGACTGCGACAAAACCTACGTCGGATACTTTGACAGCGCTTATCGGCCCCTGCATCATCTCATAAAGGGAGAAAGGTTGCAAGCCGCTCTTGAGATTTGGCTCTGACCTGCCCCTGATGTCTGAGAGTCCACCGGGGTTGGATGGTAACTCTTGGTTTGCCGTCTGGCCGTAAAATTTATTAGCATCCCACCTATATATGATCAACTCTCCCTTGCTAGTACCGACTGCGAATTCTGGACTCTCTGCAGCCATATTCATTGCAGTAATAGTGACATCCTCAAAGCGGTTCAGAGCTCTAGCTACATCAACTTGAAGCTGTGTGGGATTTTCGATTTCGTCTCCATGACCGACATCCCATATGCGAACGGTGCTATCTGCATGGGCAATCTGGATGATCGTCCGACCCTCGAAACGTCGTCGTGATCGAGGTGCTTCGGCGCCACCTTTAAGGATCGGTTCTCCCGTAGTGCGGTTCTCAACCATGCCCAGCCACCTGTCGCGGCCAAGTGTAGAACTTGCGATCTTAGTAGCAAAAGGATGAACGAATGACAGCGATGGGTGGAGTTGATTAGTCGGTGAAATTGGATAACCGCTTGGAAAGCTCATCGTGATTGCCTGCCCAGACGATAGCAAAGCTAATATTGCAATTGGATCTTGTGCGCCGGCGAAATGTGGCGATAATCGGGGAATGAGGAAAAAGTTGACCACCTCAGCACCGATTGGGATTTCAAGGGTACTTCGGCGCTTGCCCTTAAGATATTCGGCCAGAATCTGCCACGAAGAAGTAGCGTAGTTTGGCGTGACCCCAAGCTCAACGAAGGTCACCCCAGTCGAAGGTTCGTCCAATGGCTGGCCACCCGCAACTAGTAGACCAGAATCTTCCGGGTTCTGCTTACAACACCAGGCTATCTGCGAGTAAGGATGTTTTGGCTTGGAGTCTTCCGGGTGTGGCACTGGTTGATCCACATTGAAATCGTACAAGGTACGTGCCATGATTAATCGTCCATCTTTCGAAGTGTCCCAAAAGACTAGGCTGGCGTCATCGTGTGCAGTGAGTACAAACGTTCCGGTAGGATGCCACAGAGCATGAGTGAGCTTGGGCTTTCTCAGAGTATCGACTGCCTGGCGGCTACCGCCGGGTGCACCAGGAGGAATCTGGTATTCGAAAAATCTGGTAGGCTGGTTCTGTTTGAAGGAATAAATAACAGCGCCATGGCTATACCCTATCAAGAGCTTCCCAACGTCTCGCGGGTGTATTTGCAGTGACACAAGAGCGACGGCTCGAGCCCGCGGGTCCCTTGCAGTCCAAAAGTTTGGCAGGCGGAATTGCGACAAGCGTTCGCGATCGAGATCGTAGGCGTATACCTCGCCAGTTTGGAGACCGAGAAAGCACCAGTCCAACATAGGATCAGTTAGCATCCGCGCGACGATTCCCGGGGCTTGGAAGCTGGTGAGTCGAGCACCAGCGTCGAGATCCCATATTGTAACCTCGTTCTGGGTGTCGAGACTGATTAGACGATTGGCACAGAACTGGATATCCGCAAAGGAGCGTGGCCGTGAGGGGATGAAGAATTTCTGAACCCTGGATTGACCAAACACATAGATTTTCCCACTGCCGAACCTTGACTCATTTGTGCCAACGGCGAGCAGAGATTGAACAGGCTCATAGGCCATACAGCTATTCGAGACGATATGTGAGTGTCGACTTGCCAGCGAAAGCACATGGGTAGCTACATTGGTAGATAACAGGGCTAGCTCCACGCGACATACCTAATCTGGGAATTGATCCCATATCGGGACCGCTCATCTGGGGCGAACAGCCCCGGTAAGATGTTAGCAGACAGGTCATTCTGCATGCCTGCCTGCTTGCCTCTGAGAAAGCTCGCCATCGCGAGAAATAATGACACCCGACAACGCTTGAAGAGGAAAACAAAAGAGGGTCAACCTTTGAGCGACGAAAAAAAGATACCCTTGACAGCTTGGTCCCCTCTCGTTTGTCGCGTGGGATGAATAGCCTTTGAAGCTTGGATAGCTGACAACCATACACTCAGCTTCTGACAAGCGGCTAAGACGGCTACAGCTCGAGGTCTACGCATACGTCACTGCCCCTCCAAGTATGCAGCTGGATACTTGCATATCTGTTTAAGGAATGGAGATCAAGTTACAAGTAACGTCACTTTCCTAGCTCTCTTCTAGGTATGTATTAATCACCAGAAGCTACATGGAACCAAGTTTAGAATTTGGTAGTTCAAAGTTGCAAAGATAACATAGACTCTACAATTAAAATATCATGCCACTTACTACCTAACCGTTGAAGTAATCACCTGTACCTTAGGCAGCCTTGTAAATGGCTTTAAGCGCTAAATAATTACATGCCCTGGTACATATACATTATAGAAATGCCTCCATAAATACATATATACGCTCCGTTTCTAGGTGCCAACCTACATAGGTACCCGAAACACAGCCAACCAAACGACAAACCCAGGGGTAAGTGTAAATACAGTGCTAAAGTCGAATAAAATATAAAAGCACTGTCCTCGGAGTTGTCAACAGTTCAGTCTCTACTAAATTCTCTTGTATCTGTGCCTGTCCTATTCTCTTTCCATTTATTGCGTCAGGTTTTTGGAATACTTTGTGAGGATTTCATCCAACCAGATCTTCGAAATATTACGTATGGCTAACTCACGATGAAGCAGCTATAGCAGAGTTCAGCAATAACCCATGACATGCTCTTACATACACGTAAGTATGGCTACATCTAATTATAGAGGCGCGGCTATAACCAATCTATTTGTAAATAAGAACATTTGTGCGCGTTTACAGGTCTAGGTTGGAGGGCCATGCCCACTCGTTGCCCATCTAGTCCAATCAATAGGTAGAGGTCACTACCGTCACCAAGTCTGACGCAAGATGGTATAGCACAAGAGGATTGGTGAAGATTAACGTGGCAACAGAAACACGGCAGTAAACAGTACTACTAGCTGAGTCCCTCAAGTTTATCTTTCTATTAAAGTATACATAACCCTGGGTAGATATGTAGAATAGTTGTATGCTTCTTGTGACCACCCATGACCCGCAGCTAATATTACTGCCTGGTTAAATTAACGCTGCAGGTTCTCAACGCAGCCTTACAGCACCTTTACCTACCTACAGGGAGATTTGATTGTACCACTTTCCCACGACAGATCCGGTCATTTTTTTCTGCATGTCCTGTACCGTTGCTCCGATTGGTAGCAGCCCAGGGGTTAGCGTAGCTTTCACTAAGTACTATTGTAGCCAACAACAAGAGAACAACACTCCCTACCTATGTATGGATACTAGTAACCAGTTCAGCCAGTTCGGTAGACGCAATTTGATCAGAAGCCCGAATTTGCTACCCACCCATCCATCGTTAGGTAAGACCACCTGTATTAAGTCCTACGTAGTTGTGAAGCCGTGAAACCCATCTCCTATCTCACGGGATGCTCATGGATATTTTAAAATCTTTTCCATTCCACCACGACATGCCAACAAACATGTAGAAGCAGGGAGGTTTCCAGTCTTGTTTCACGTCCGGCTCCGGCAGATTTTGAGTGCCACCACCATCGCCATCGCCACCTACAGAAAGTAATAAGTAGAGTACTAAGTAAGTAAGTAGAGTGCCGGCCTCAGCTCCAGGACCGGGGGACTCGGGGGGCCAGAAAACAACCACACCATAATCAGAATGTGATTGTCTTCATCCCTCCCCTCGTCCTCGTCGAGATTCCTTTCGTTATGGCTTTATCTCTCGCCGCCCTAAGCTTTATTTGTTTTAATGGTCACGGCACTTGCAAACACATCACCTGAGTAATATCTGCCCTTACCCGATGAGTTTCATGTATTAGTTCTCGGTACGCAGGTGGACAAATATCTCCCTTCCTGTATCTCGGCATAGGTAGGCACATGAGTACGTACGTACGTACAGAGCCATGTAGGCACCTTAACTACTACCCACTATGGAGTAGGTCGGTCACACTGGAAGCTTCAAGGTTCCTGTTGTTTTCCTTCCCCTCCCCTCTCTTTTCCCCCCTATCTACCGACATTAGGCAAGTACTCGCCCAGAACCAGTGGCCTTTGGGAACAGTCTAATGTAACCTATCTTCTACAGGGTCATTTCAAAATTTGCTTCCTCACCAGCTCTAAGTCCTCCCTCCCGTCACCCGTTCCACCACCTCGTTCTACGCCAACTCACAAACGACACAAACGAGAAGAATTCACGAGCCTGCTGATGTAGGTTGTTTGCCCGTTTGCCCATCAACACGTCCATGCGGCTCTATGCTCTTCCATCCTCAAGCTCCGGTCGGTTCCGTGAGTACCCGTCATGTCATCTACGAGCTCAGCAATCGTTTCCTTCAAATAGCCCAAGTTCGACACGCTCCCCTCCAGCTCTTTCTTGTTCTCTATCAACTCGTTCGAAATCAGAAGCTCCTTTATATTTGCATTACCAACGACCGAACGCGCGTCGACTCCCATTAGACACTCATTAGAACTCCTGTCGTCGTTCTTACTTGCCTCTTCTTGCATCTTTTCGCCTCTCCTTGCCTGATTACCAATGACCTCAGCACCAGAATGGAGCCAGGCACAACGCTTCAACCCGACGTACGTCCAATTAACATGTCGTCTTTGTCACGTTCTAATTATTGCAGAGTCAGATTTCCGATTTTGACCTACCCTCTCCAAGCTATGGCATCCATGAGCTCGCAGGTGCTGGTTTAGATCTTATTGTGGTGGGTGATGATAGTGACGACGAGATCCAGGGGTTACAGAATCCGATCCGAGTGGAGCAACAAGTTATCGGTGCCAAGAGGAAGAGGATGTCCCCTATCGATGATGACGCGAACGATACTTTGACGCCGCCACGAACGTTTGACGAAATCCTACGATCTGAATTCCCCTGCGAGGAGAAAGCACGACTCCATGACAAAATTGCAACCCTACAAGCGGAGCTGTCAAGACTGGAATCTGTCGGTCTGGAGAAAGATAGGATGGCAGAGGATATTTCTATACTTTCAAACGCACTAGAGACTGTTACAAAGTCGAGGGAGCTGCAAATGTTAGGGCTCCAACAGTCCGAGCTAGAGAAAACCAAGCTCATGAAAGACTTGGAAACGGTCCTATGGCAACTTGCCGAGGCGACAAAGGTAAAAGACTCGCTTGAGAAAGAAGTAGGGGCCTGGAGGGAGTTTGGGCCAGAGAAGGAGGCCGACATCGCCGAATCGAAGGAATCAGAGGAATTTGCTAAGAGGCAAATCTTTTTGGCCAAACACATCCTTAGAAAGGTGCTCGAGGCGAGGGCCAAGACCCTAGAAAAGCTGGGCCAAGTCAAAGCCGAGGTTTCTAAGCTGCGAACTCAACATACTGATCTCCTCTTTAATTCGAATAGAGAAAAGAAACTAGCTGCGGAGGAAAAGAGGAGCCTCGAGTTGCGCCTTGAGAGCAATCAACGGCTCTTTGAACATATGAAGGTCGAAAGAAACAGAGTCGCTCGGCGCATGAAAGAAGGCGCGAATGAAAAAGGACTACTCTGCGAGCGCATCACATTGCTTAAACAGAAAAATCAAGAGCTTGAACAGACTAAGCAGAAGCTCCAGCAGGAGAATCAGGAGCTTGAACAGACTAAACAAGAGCTTGAACAGAAGGAGCATGAGCTCCAACAGAAGCACCAAGAGCTTCAACGAAAGAAGAAAGAGCTTCAGCAAAAGAAGAGAGAGCTTCAACAAACGAAGCGAGAGCTTGAATACAATAAGCAAGAAGATGCAAAGATCAAGCAACGACAAGTGGCAGAACTCGCCGTAGAAAGGCAAAAGACCATTAGGCTTGCCAACGTCGAGACTAGCTTACAGGTAAGGAGCCCACAGATTCTTTTGCTTTCTCTGTTTGGTACTCCATTTTCTTCCATCTCCTATCAGCGACCATCGTGTGTTGTTCGGCCAATTCCCTTTTACTAACGAGATATCCATACAGGCGCATATCGAAGAGCTAGAAGGGCGCACACGAGCATACCCTGTAGTACAACCCCCCCAGGCCTTCTGGCATCGTTGGAACAGGATCAGAGAGCTGGAAGACGACATGCAAAGATGCCCTACGATTTACAGGACCAGGACCCCTTGGGATGCTTTGGTTCATACAGAGCAGCAGGAAGTACGCCGTCTCGCCCATTTGAGGGCTAGTGTGGGGGAGCCCAGACTATGATTTGCCCCTAGCACAAGCTATGCGTGTCTCTCATTTGTAACCTATCGCCGCTCCTGGAGAGCTACTACTTTTCACTATTTCCTTATTGATCTTACACAACTCTGCGCAGAATTCATAGTCACCTTGACAACGCTCGTTATCTATAGTTAGCAAAGAACCATAGGCTCTAGCGCCCCGATAGTCACTCTCTCATCAATATTAGGTACTCAATGCAATCAAATTTGTGATTATTCTTCTCTTCTGTCATGGTTGCTCTGGCTTCGCCAGAATAAGACTACCTTGTAAATAGGCCACTGAAAGGCGTTTACGAAGAACGCTCTTGCGCTGCAGATCGCCAGCCCGCGAAAAAATGCTCGTGGCCCTTCGGTGATATATAATTCCTTTGCTACCTGTAGAGCTCCTTTCTGTTTGGGCATAGTACCGTGAAAAGGTGGCATCGTAGTTGGGGACACTTGGGTTTGGACGCGTGTCTTTACGACATCGAAAGGAAAGACACTGGCCCATGTCACAACGCCTGCTACGCCGCCACACAAGACAGTCTTGACTGCTTCCTGAGCTAGAGATACTCCTGAGCTTGCGCTATTCTCGTTGCTATCTATGCCGCCCGTATCAAAAGATAAGGCGGCATATACCGGCCTTTTTGTAAGCAAAGAAGTCATTTCACGGCATCCGAGCTCGAAAGCCCAGAAGTAAAACCCGTAGCCGATGCTATCCCTGAGAGCAGTTACCACGCCTCCCCGATAAAGGCCACGGATCCCTTCGGTGCGGAATATGGTTTTGGCTATGTCCCAACTTGATGGCGGAGTTTTCGCTGACGATGTCGGTGACGATGAAGATGATGGTAAAGATGACTGGTTGGAGGGTTGGGTCCCCAGTATAGAGGCAAGCTGCGCTTTGCATTTTATCAACTCTGTCGGCGTGCTCACGAGCCAGATCGCAAGGCCGCCGGCTGCACCTGCGAGCCACGTTGTCCATAGGTTGGAACCTGTCGTACTGAAGGGAGAATTTGGATTCGGAATAACCGAGGCGGGAGAGGTGGAGGGCAGAAGAGCACGGTTTAAGGCATCCTCGGTCCTGTTATACGTCACGTAGAGGACGGCGTTGAGAGCGCCAGCACCAAGGCTTGGGGCGGCGGCCCCGGCTAGGGGAGATCTTGATTGGAAGTATCTGATTATAAGGGATGGCGCTGATGGTGAAGGCCCTAGCGAGCGTAGAGATGATGAGACTAAAAGCGGGGAGGACTGGTGTTTGACCAGCAGGGGCTGTGAGGCTGTTTGCTGCGCCTGAAGAAGCACTTTCCGCCGGTCCAGTGAATTGCCAGCCATGATCCCCAGCGCACCACTGACCCAGCCTGCCCAGAAATCGGCCGACTTGGTAACATCGAGGAGCGACTGGAGGTAGGATCGTGGGGCTTCCTCTCTTGCCATGCTAATTGACTATAGGTATATAATTCCGGGTTCTATCGGTCGAGATACGAACTCCTTTTCGGTTTCGGTCAATACATATATTTCGTATTCTTGTCTTTGTGGGAGCATCATCAGCATCGATGGCAGTAACCCAACATCTTCAAATCGCAATCACACAGCACGAACGGTGGGGACAAGAAGCAGCACAACGCTATGCAATTCGGTACCGGTGGCTCAATGGTGCAGACATGACACCTTATTCTGTAGCGTTGTAATAGAGGGTCACATATGCAGGTAATATGCACCATACCACCAAATAAGGCTATCAGTTGCTGCAGGTGATTCCATAAGCCCGGGAGTCATGCCCCAAGTACATGTCTACTGTGCCCCAAGGGCTGCTCTAGCATACTCAGTACATACCTACCTAGGTAGGTTAGGTAAACGGACCTGTGCTAACCTCGCCTTAAGTTATTACCTACCTCTAGGTATATAGCGGCTAAGGCGGTTACTATGTACGAAGAGATAGCGGGGGGGAGGGGAGGCGGTTAGGTAGGAGACTGGGCCTCCGGTTCGGCGGCGGAGCGTGGTGCTGATCAGTTCTTTTTAGCTTACAGTACGAGTTCAAAGCTCATGTTGGTGTTCTAAGGAAGCAGAAGTTGGATATTTCAAATAGCTAGCGAATGTTCATTCATTCTCATGCTAAAGATAATGCCACAGATATTGAAGCGTGATGATAAATAGGAAGAAGGACAGCAAGAATAGGTCTGGAACTTGTAAGCCAGTGCAAGGATTTACACTGTGCTTCTAGAATGAGGGTCATGTGACCTGGTGTTAAAATCTCCCCCACTTACAGCAATATGTCGCCACAGGTCGCGTCAGGCGAACGCGCTTTCCCCAAAGTCAACAATTGCGACCTTAGACAGTCACTACCGGTCTTAATAAAAATCAAAATATCTAGTCTAGCATTTCACTTAGCAAACCCGCTCGATAGCTTTCCAACATAAGAACCTCAGTCTTTCCTCCGTTTCCCCCCTATTGTCTTCTTTCTTTGCTGCCCATTATCCGCATCTTGACCTAAAAATACCGGTGCGTCCGGGGACGATAATAGACACCTCTAATGTATGCACCAATGATCAGATTGAAACAGCATTCCGGTGGATGTACATGTACACATATATACAGATGATTGGACCTGACTCAATCGTTTTACAGGGCGACTCCCGCCACACCGGTGACCAAGTCGAAGCCGTACGCAACGCCCGGCAAGCGTCTCATATCTCAGAAGTCGGTCGACCAGCTATACAAGCCGTTCAAATGCCCGGGCTCTGCCACGAGGACGCCAGCAACCGACCGCCCGGCCCGCAAACGGAGGAAGGTCGACTACAAGGGCGCCGACGGTGATGACTCGTCTGACAAGCCGTACACCAACGCCGACCGGCTGGCGCTCGCCAACAGAGATGTCAACAGATTCCCCGTGTTCCAGGCCAAGGACAAGGAACAGGTGTTTAGGAAGGCCTTCGCCGTGCCGCTGATCAACAAGCTTGCCGCCGGCTACAATCCCAACCGCCCTCCGCCCACCCTTGGCCTACGCCAAGGAGCTGCCTTTGTCGCGAAACCCTTGCATGACCCCAGCGGGGAGTTCGCCATTGTGCTCCATGATCCTACTGTCGATGATAAGCCAAAAGAGGCCGAAAGGCCAGCCGAGGGCAATGCAGAAGGAGAGTCCAAGGCAAAGCTAGATGCACCTCTTGTCCACAAGAGTCTGGCTGAGATTCTCGGCATCAAGAAGAAGGTCGAAGGAGAGCACCCGAGGGTGCCTGTCGTTATCGACCCGAGGCTAGCGAAAGTTCTGCGACCTCATCAAATCGAGGGTGTCAAATTCATGTACAAGTGCGTGACGGGCATGATTGACGAGAAGGCCAATGGTTGCATCATGGCCGACGAGATGGGTCTTGGAAAGACCTTACAGTGTATCACACTTCTCTGGACCTTGTTAAAACAGTCACCTGACGCGGGGAAAACCACAATCCAAAAAGCCATTGTTGCTTGTCCTTCCAGCCTGGTGCGCAATTGGGCTAACGAGCTGACCAAGTGGTTGGGAGCGGACGCCATCACGCCTTTCGCTATTGACGGCAAGGCGACGAAGGAAGAGCTGACCCGACAGTTGCGACAATGGGCCATATCAACCGGCCGTTCTGTGACCCGTCCCGTCATCATCGTCTCTTATGAGACTTTGCGCTTGAACGTCGAAGAATTAAAGAACACCAAGATTGGTCTCATGTTATGTGATGAAGGTCATCGATTGAAAAATGGAGATAGTCAAACATTCACGGCTCTGAACAGCTTGAATGTGACCAGGCGCGTTATTCTTTCCGGCACACCCATTCAGAATGATTTGTCGGAATATTTTGCTCTCATCAGCTTCGCGAACCCCGGCCTGCTTGGCTCACGACTGGAATTTCGGAAGCGCTACGAAATACCTATTCTCCGTGGGCGAGATGCCGATGCTACGGAAAAGGAGCGTCAGAAGGGTGACGAATGTCTCGTGGAGCTACTCGGTGTGGTCAACAAATTCATCATCCGAAGAACTAACGATATCTTGTCCAAATACCTCCCTGTCAAATATGAACATGTTGTGTTCTGCAATCTGGCCGACTTCCAATTGGATCTATACAACTACTTCATCAAGAGCCCTGATATCCAGGCTCTGTTGCGTGGCAAGGGAAGTCAGCCTCTAAAGGCCATCGGACTGCTGAAAAAACTCTGCAATCATCCCGATCTTCTCAATCTTGCCGAGGATCTTCCTGGCAGCGAACAGTACTGGCCTGAAGACTATGTCCCAAAGGACGCCCGTGGCCGCGACCGGGATATCAAACCCTGGTATTCTGGGAAGATGCAGGTTCTCGATCGTATGCTTGCACGAATTCGACAAGATACAAACGACAAGATTGTATTGATCAGCAACTACACACAAACCCTTGACCTATTCGAGAAGCTTTGCCGCCACCGTGGATATGGTTCATTCCGGCTCGACGGTACTATGGCCGTGGCTAAACGACAGAAGCTAGTCGACAAGTTCAATGATCCTGAGGGCAGTGAATTTGTTTTCCTACTGTCGAGCAAGGCTGGTGGGTGCGGTCTGAATCTTATTGGCGCAAATCGACTTGTCCTGTTCGACCCAGACTGGAATCCAGCTGCAGATCAGCAGGCACTGGCCCGCGTATGGCGTGATGGACAAAAGAAAGACTGCTTCGTATATCGATTCATTGCAACGGGTACAATCGAGGAGAAGATCTTTCAACGACAATCTCACAAACAATCACTATCAAGTTGTGTCGTCGATTCCGCCGAAGACGTTGAACGCCATTTCTCCCTCGACAGCTTGCGCGAGCTTTTCCAGTATCGCCCCAACACCCGCTCGGACACACACGACACCTTCAAGTGTAAACGTTGTAAACCTGATGCGGCCTGTCAATCTGTTAAAGCCCCTGCTATGCTCTATGGCGATACTAGCACTTGGAATCATTTCGGCAATGAAGGCCTTACGTCTATTCAGGATCTCCTGCTACGGCAGGAGTGCAGCGAAAAAGAAGTATCGGCTGTCTTCCAGTACATCTCGCATTAAAGCGTTATGTTTTGGGCCAGGTATGAGGTTTCAGGAGTAATTGGGCTTGATGGCGTAATGAGGTTAGTATGGCATTTATTAGGACCATTGCTACGTTTACTTGCTTTGTGACACGAACATAAGATAGAGCTAGGGTTAAGGTGGCTTCATGATCTATATTAGCATGGCGCATGGAGAACAGCAGAACAATAGAAATATTTGCTTATACTACTTGCTAATCTTGCCCGAGTATGCTCAATGTGCTTTATTTTGACCATACTTTCTCGTTATTTTGTTGAAATACGAAATTCCGTAGACATGGACACGTAACAAAGCGATGACTATTTAGAGAAATGCAGCTCTTACCAATATACATTGTTGGTGACCGGTTGTTGGTGCGCGCTGCAAATGCACCTCGCGACCTGATTCATCCGTTGGCTTCACCCTGGATATAGGGCCTAGTGAATGGCTGGAGTACGCTCGTGGCACTCTCCTGAATGTCAACTTGGTTGCTCACATATTCTACGGGACACTACGTGCCCACGCTGTTGAGGCTTGTAATATATGCAGCATGGCTGGAGGCCAAGAATACAATTTCGTATATACAAAGAGCTAGTAGATGTGCGTATTCCCATGTAGACAGACTTACACATTCTTATTCTGCTGCCCTCGTTTCGTCATGCTATCGAGCTTTCTCCTAAGTTCCGTATTTCACGGAACTAGCTGGTGAGTCACTACCATCCGTGTCGTAGGGCGAAGTCATGAAGCGAAACAAGCTGGATTCTCTTGAGAACTTCATCTTCCACGAAATTCGCTCTTTTACACTCCAACAACCCAAAAATTCCCTGTTAGAGGATGAGAGTTTCCTTCTAACCTCCCTTTCATAACATATTCCACTGTCCTAACTCAGCTTCTGTAGTGATATATCATAAACAGTAATAAGCTGAAAGATACCGAGTGGGAGAAGTCGTTCGAATCCCGCGAGTTCTTCACCCCCAACATATCGTCTGTCTTTAAGCCTGAGGATGCGACGGCCATCAGGTGGTATGCTGGCGTTATCCCCGAAGGCACTGGGAGCCCTTCGATGGTTACGAACTTTAACCTTGGCCCCTCGGCTTATCGGGACGTGAGCTATGTTATTTCATTTTCAATAGATTGGGGCTGCACCGTCTCCTTTTATCATCTTATCAATTTCAAAGATTATTTAAATACTTTTCCTACTGACGTAGATTATGTTACTTTACTGGTCTAGATAGGTATGTAGGCGGTGTATACATTACACTGCACATGCCGTTATCTGTGATAGTATATGACAGCCTATTCTTTGTCAAAGTCAACCAGTCTAAGTTGTTACAACTATCCTTATTTGTTAGAATGATGTAATCAAAATAGTTTATTTCAACGTTGTTGCCACAATATATGCCTCTGGTTTATATGATGATCTATTTAGACTTTAGGTTAGGAGGTATTACTCAACTAAACTGTCGTCTGACTGAGGCGCCCCTACATCATTCTTTACTCAATAATCTCACTCACCCTGACTATATAGTGCTCCCAACTTGGTCTTCAGATCAGTAACCCTGTGAAATGATTAAGCGAACTTCTCTATCTTTTATAGATTATCACCAGCGGTCATTGAAAAAAAACACAGACTTTTTTAGACTTGGGGCTATCTACACGCCGGGACTGTTATTTTTCAATGTTTGTTTCCATTTCCGAAGGATTTGTCTCCTTGGCTACGCCTATCTTGGCCTTGGTACTCTCCAATACTTCATCTCCAAACTCTTCTTTCCTCGAACATTCAGCTTCAAGCCTCTCTTGTCAAGGTCTAGTTTAGATCTGTTATTTCCCGCCCAACAATAAACTCCATCATATGCAATATGCTGCGACTCAAATTGTTCAATTCTTGTCATTCCATCCATTCATCGATGTATCTATGCCTGTGTCTATGCCTATGCTTGAATCACTCTTTTCTTCCCGCCTCTCATTATAGTGCATAGGAGCGAGGAAGAGTCGGGAGAAATGAAGTGGTATCATGAAAAGAGAGATTATTCATGACGTAGAGCTACTATCTACACCAAATACCAGGGCTAATGTTGGCCCAAACTTTATCGTAATTTACATGACGACCTGCAGATACGAAGTTAGCAATCGAGGGAATAAAATTGAAAGTGTTAAAGAAATAGGATGAAGGAGAGGGATGAAAACAAGACTTACACAATCACTCTCTTGTTTGCCCTGAGGGATACCCATTGCCTCAAAGGTGGCTGGTCCCTGCTTGACAGGTTTGGACGGAGCTGAAGCTGCTGAAGCTACCGAAGTAGGCGTGCTTGGGCCAGGACTTGGCCGACCCTGGAGAGGTGGTGGTGCACTTGAACGACCACCCTGGTCTACCGCAACGGGTCGATCTTTCATGGGCGCACCAGAAGGAGGGCCGCCTGGGCTGGGGCTAGGTCGACCACTACTGGTTGGTCTTGGACCACCTTGGGGTAAACCACCAGGAGGCATCGAGCCGACACGGGGTCCGAACCCTCCACTCATGGCCGGTGGGCCACCTGGAGGACCGGTGGCGGAAACACGCGGACCTGGGCCATGAGGAGAGGGGAGAGAAGATTCCCTTCTTCCATACGCTGGTTGCGGCAACGGCCCTCCTCGACCTGCACTACCAGCGGGTGGCATCTTTGATAGCTGATTTGGTCGAGGCTGAGCTGGAAGGCCTCCTGCAGGACGATCATAGTGAGAGGAAGACGGTCGCTGGTTGTAGTCAGCTCCCGAGGGACGAAGGTCTTGCGGGCGAGGACCGGGACTTGGTTGTCGATAACCGCCAGGTACCTGGGGCTGCCATCCAGCTGACACAGGACGACCATAGTTTGGATCCATGCCGGCAGGTGGAATGGGAAGTTGACCACTCGAATGAACGCGCATACCACCTGGCCCAGCTGGGGATTGTGTGCGTATGCCGAATGCGCTGCCAGGGCGATCAGCGTTGGGACCTGTAGATGGTCTGATGCCTGGGTTGTAATGCGAGGACAGTTGTGGTTTAGGCCCTGCCATGTCGTCCTCAGGATATGGGGCAACGGAACCTGGCTTGCTTAGATTGAGGGGCGCCGGCCGGTCATCTTCGGGATATGGGGCCGTAGATTGTGTCCGATCGGGGAGATTTACGGTGAAAGCAGGCTGTCTTCCACTATTCCTGGCGGAGCTAGGCTGAGATGGATCGGGATATTCAGCATGATCGAAGTTTTGCGCTCGCGGCGATGGTTGAGGAGATACCCTGGGCGAAGATTGAGCTTCTGATACGGTAGGCATAGTGCTGCTCATATGTTTGAACCGGTCTGGCCTTTTCCCCCTCTGTGAGCCGTGTTGTGACTTGATTCTAGTCAATGTGGAAGTTTCGTGATCTTCTTTAGAAAGCATCTTGGATTGGGCAAGGCCCTCCAATCGCGCCGTTGCGTCCTTATTCCCATGCTCAGCTGCGAGCTCATACCACTTGCGAGCTTCCCTTATGTCTTTCTCAACCGAGATACCGATCTCGTAGTAATAGCCCATGGCAAATTCTCCAGTCGCCAACTTTGTCTTAGCGGCCATCTGCGCATACTTGAAAGCCAGCTGCTCATTCTTCGCGAAATCGTTGTCGTAACCGAATAAAAACCAACGACTAACGCCTAAGCATGCTTCCGGCTGGCCTTGTCGAGCAGCTAGGCCGTAGTAATGTAACGAATGGGCCGGCATAAACTCACATCCAAGTTGGCATAGCTCATATGCTTGGCCCATCTTCAGCTGCGCCTTCGCGAATCCTAGATAGGCAGCCTTCTCGATGTACTGCCTGGCAACTGCTATATCGTACGATAAGATCCCCTCAGGAACTGTGACGTCTGGCAAGTCTCTCGCTATTAGCATACCATAAACAAAAGCTCCTTGAGGCGCGTCCTCGTCCGCCGTATCGGCAGCCTGGTGAATCAGATCGAGGCCTCTCGCGACATCCTTGGGCATACCCCGTTGGCCGAGGAGGTTGACCATGCCTAAGCGATACGCTGCCGCCGAGTCCTTGTTGGCGAGGCCCAGCTGATAATGGCGCATGGCCTTTTCCATGTCGTTGGAGCTTTCGTAGAGCATGCCGATGCGATAATCAGCACGGCCCCATCCTTGCTGTGCAGCCCTCACGTACCCGCTGTACGCCTCTTTCTTATCTTGGCGTCTGCCAAATTTTCCAAACTCTAGCCACTTACTCCGTATGAACAAAGCCTCAGGGTGACCCTGATCGGCCAGGTATGTTATGATGTTTATGGCATCAACTCGCAACTCATGTTCAATTTTGGGAGTGACTGGACGCGCAGGGAGCTCGCGATCGTTACCACTCCGAGCAGCTTCGACTTCGCGCATGGCAGCCTCGGCAGCTATTTCAACATAGGAGAGCACGTCGCGAGCCCAACATATCTGCATATCCGGATCGTTGGAGTGGAGCACATGTTCGCGACTGTTAGCGAGGACCGTCTCCTTTTCCTCGTCGCTGAGTGGTATGTGCTCCCCGGTCACCTTGGGGAAAGGTGAGAAGGAGGGGAATTCGTTCATGTCTTGGAGACTCTTTTCGAACTGTGTGTTTGTATCCCGCTCCTGGAAAGGGCTGAAGTTGGAGGCGGGGCTGTAATCGGCGGGTTTCGGTCTTCCTGGCTGGTATTGCTGTCCGTAATTACCGGGTTGGGTATTGATGACGGTGGAGAGCGAAGGCTCGCGATGATGCTGAGTTCCCGATGGGGCTCCGTTGGGGTTCGTGCGGTTGTTGTGGCGGACTTCTGTAGCTTCGAGTTCCATGCGTTGGAGGCCTTGTTGCATGTTCTCGGGAACTTCTGGCATAACCCTACTCTTGTTAGTCTGGGAGGCTACGAGACTACTTGACTACTTGAACAAGCCCGTGACAGTTATCATGGGGTCGCGGTGCTGTCACGGTTGCAGCGGCAAACGCGGATAAAACGAGCACCGTCGTTGCCAGAGCTGGAGGGAGGGTATCGGTGTCTTGTATAAGGTGAAATGAAATCAGAGAAATTAGAGACATCAGAGACACGCACCTTTGCGGTAAGGGGGCTAGCACTTCGGGCATAAGATAATCATCCACGCCGCCTGGGTAGAATGTGGCACCAAATTGAGGCATGTCTAAAGAATCGTCGACCTGAGAACCTGCATGAGATGCGAAACAGCCGTCAGCCCAATGTCCTTATTAGAGTGCAGCTAGCAATGCGTAGGGCTAGCTAGCTAACTAGCAGGCAGAAGAAGCGGCTAGGTAGGTAGGTAGTATTAATGTGATTATGTACGTAGTAGTGTAATAGTAGTGACTCGGTAGGACTGACTGACTGACTCCCTGTCCAGCCAGGGCGCTGTAAGCGGAGCGCAAAAGGGAGTGAATTCGGTTGGCTGTGGCGGGGCTTCTTGGGTCTTGGGTATTGCGCGGGGATTTCAGCGGATCCCTTTCTCTCCTTGTATAGTATGTATCTGCCTGCCTCCCTTTTTTTTTTTTTTTTGACCTTGAAGCTTTCTCCTATTTTAATTCCCCAAGCGTCGTTGGATCTAGCTGCTTGCTGATCCCGTATAAATAGTTTATCAAGTATCTGCAGTGTGCAGAAGTATTTGAGGGAAAACTGGTAACAACGCTGGCTGACTGGTCGATATTTATTATTGCAAAAGCTCCTAGGTGTTTTGTCTGTTTTCGATCAAAGGAACAATGACATGTCTGGCCCGAGTCTTAGGCTGAGGACCAAGAGATTTCTTTAACGCACGTCTGACACAATCGAGCCGGAACGCTGTAGTGTAAATACAAGAGGACTTGGGCAGTAGACAATGGTGGTTTGTACATAGAGGTCTTACACAGCCGCAATGATGTGTATTTCCGGTGCATAGTGGATCTGATCTGTCAATGGAGGGGCGCAGCGAAAGGACCTCATTTGACAAACTCGGCAGTGCGAATGCTAGGATACCTAGGATATAGATACCGGCAGGAAGAATAGTGCGCGTGGTTAAGGTAGTGGTGTACACAGGCAACCAGGGGGTTCACACAGATGGGAGATGAGATGCACAGGTACACGCATACACATGTACAGCTTGCAGCGTGCCAGTGTACCGTTTGGGCAGGTAGGAGGACCCTTGGGCGAGCTGAGGGGTTGGCGGACGCGCTGTTAGTGTACCTAGGTACCGTAGCATAGTAGCACTAACACTCTGGCCAAAGCGCTACTCAGTACCTAGGTATGCGCTATGCGGTGTGGGGAAGCCTGATTGACCGGGACCGTGGCGCGTCCCTTCTCGCTTTAAATTAGGTGTACGCAGTCGCTGACGTGACCTCTACAAACCGAGATTATCATGTTCGCTAGAACGTCGGTTGAACAATGCGAGGTCGATGCTGCGTTGCGTTGCGTTGCGTTGAGGGGGGGATTTCTCTTGGGATGAGGTCAGACATGCTTAATCCTTGCATTCTCGCGGCCTGGCAAACCAGAGCCGTTGTCCAATAAGCCAAGCGCCTACGTGGACCGCGGTACCCTGCACATATTCGCATGGATTGCAGTTTTGTTACAATTAACGGTGATAACGGTAACGGTAATGGTGAGGTAAGCCGGACGGACCGAAGAGGGTTATAGAACCCTCCGGTGGTCCGTCGTTGCTGGCCGATACTGTAAAGCCAGCAATCCTGGGGGCTTCCATAACACCTTCTGTATCTTGTCCAAGATTCAAGCCGGGAGTCGCAGTCGAAATCGGAGTCGCACGCAATGATAGCGAGGGACTGGAGGGAACCGAGAGAACGGCAGAGAGGGAGAGATGCCGCCTTTTCTCCAGAGCCCGCCCAGCCATACAAGCAAAAATGGAAAAGTAACGGGTTGACAGGCGAGATAGGGGAAACAGACATGAGAGCTTACCTGGACCGATGGTCGCGGTGCCGGATTGCCTTAACGTCGTGGACTTGGCCATCCTGGGAGATGACTCGCTAGGTTTGTTCGCCGAATGGTATGAAAGATATTTGCAGGTAAAGCTTAGTTGGCGAGAGCTAGGTCTATCGTCAAGAGCGTGATGGTGCTAGTGCCAGAGTTTAAATCTCGACTCGCTGGCAGGGCCAGGATTCAGTAGCTACCTTAGAAGTAGCTAAGCATACGAAGCTAGCAGATACGGGCTCGAAGACATTCGAGTGGGATACACAAAGAAGAAGGGAAGGTGGAAGCGACGGCCGGTCCTTAATCAACCGTGTCACTGCCCTGCCTCCCTCCCTCCCTAATACCTACTTAGTACTTATATATACAGCTGTCATGTATCCGAGTCTGGTGTAGCACGCTTCGGTCGGCAGGCTAGACTTCTCCTAGTTTCGGTAGCCTCGAGCTTGTCTGTCTGCTCGTTGCACGCCCAAGCCGAACACATAGTCCGCCGACTACTATGAATCCCTTTGGGACTTTCCCCCAGCTTTGTGAATCTATATTCGTCTCTTACTACACGCTTTGCCCGGCGCCTGAAACCGTCGTTTAGCGGGAACAGGCGAGGCACACGTAGGAACGCGAGCGTTTAACGAGATTGCGAAACCCCGCCTCGTTCATCCTTCGCTAACAATTGAATTGAATCCTAGATAGACGACATACTAGCAGACTGATTTGCCGCCACTATCACCAGAAAGCTCACCAATGAACTTGGTATGGGATGGCGGTGAAACAAAGCCTCCTGGGGTGGGACCTTCGGCGCGGGAGAGCTATCTACACTATCTCACAGCCACAGCCTGTTGCTATTTTGGTACCTACATCTCGGCCTAGTGAAAACGGGGACCTGCCTAGTCTATCATGAATCACTGTTTGTCACGTCGTCTCTCGACTCGTAGCGGCTAGCAGAAAGCAAAATTTACGCTTGGGTACATTCTTACAACCGGTAACAAACCACCTAAATAATAGTATCCTACCTACCAACGTAGGAGGTAGTCTATCATTCATCACAGGCTTACCAAATAAAACAAGCCAAAGTTCCTTGGCGCATCGCAACTGAGCGTAGTAGAGAGGCTCATGAGGAATAGCTTACATAACACGTCGATTGGTATCCCCCAAAGTGTGCACTCCAATATGAAGCGATGGCAAGGGCAGGATATACTGGGTTGACACGCTGAACCCTAGAATAAGGTGCACGTGGGATGATGGACCTGGAGTCGTGTGAGCCTTGGTCATGACATGGGATGATAGGTAGCACGTGTCTAGTACACTGCAGAAGCCTTATAATAAGAGTGCTGTAGCCGAACCGGGGGAATAGACGCTCGATTACCTCGGGATGGAACATTTCAAACAATCAGAATCATGAGATGAACTAATATTCCTTCCATCATACATCAGATTTCAAAGGATTCGGGAACGAGATACCTAAACTGCGAAGTGGTAGGGATGAACAAGACTAGAATGGAAGCTGTGGCGGTGCCAGTTAGTGTTACTTTAGCCATATCTAGAGATAGCAGGAGCTCAGACCACCAGCGGCAACAGGATCCGGTGCCGGGCTGGCAGTTGGGTGGGTCTCCCTGGCCAAGCGCTAAGCTCCAGCTGTTCTCCTTCGTCAGCCTTTCAGCCTGCTTGCCGTGCCTTGCCAGACCAATATCTAGACCTCTGACGACGAGCCCGACAATACCAGATCAACCATCACCACCGCAATCCCCTCGCAACCAGCATACAAGTCCGTCTCCCGAAAGACACCGAGCTGCGGAGCCACAGGTAGCACATACGAATACAGCACATACTCCCTTATCTACCCCAGTCTCACCTCCATCTATATCGACATCGTCATCACAATCCGAGCAACCTCCTCCAAGCTCACCATCACCACCGCCGCCGCCGCCGCCTCCATCCACCACCATCATGGCCGAGCGTGCCCTCCAGCAGATAATCTCGCATCTCAAGTCGCATCCGAACGCCCCGTACAATGAGGCCTCGAAGCTCCTCTCCAAGGGCAAGATCGTCCTCCTCCAGCTGAAAGCCGTGACGCCCTCCCCCTCCACACCGTCCTCACACCTCGTCCTCGCCCGCGAACTCTACGAAGCCGGCGCGCTCTTCAGCATCCGGGCCAAGAACGCCGAGGCCTTCACGCGGTACGTGTCGCAGCTGCAGCCCTTCTACGAGCTCGCCGACGATGCCGACGGGACCAGCGGCGGCAGCAGCGCCGAGGAGAACCGGAACAAGGTGACCGGACTGTATCTGCTGCTCCTGCTCACGCAGGGCCGGTACGCCGAGTTCCACTCCGAGCTCGAGGCGTTAAGCACGCGGGCTCGCGGCAGCGAGGAGATTGAACGTGATCGCTACCTCGGCTACCCGATCAAGCTCGAGCGGTGGTTGATGGAGGGCAGCTACGACCGCGTGTGGAAGGCCATGAAGAGCCGGGAAGTACCGAGCGAAGAGTACGGCGTCTTCTCTGAAGTGAGTATTGTCCTATCTTCTCGTTCTTGATCCCGTCGTTGTCTTTCCACTCCCATCGCAGCTACTCTGCACTATAGCCTTTACCTCTAAGCCCTCTTGCTCTCTTGCGCGGTATCGACTAACTAAACCAAACCCATCCTATAGATTCTTACCTCCCAGATCCGCTCCGAGATTGCCTCCAGTAGCGAACGCGCCTATCCTTCTCTGCCACTTAGTAGTACCAAGTCTTTGCTCTTTCTCGACTCTGAGGGCGCAGTCGTCGATTTTGCGCGCCACCGGGGTTGGATCATCCGTGACGGCCAGATCTTCTTCCCAGCCGCTGAGGGCGCTGATGGTGGTGGTGACGAGAAGGATATTAGCCAAATGGTCATCGAGAACACACTGGGGTATGCAAGGGAGCTCGAGACCATTGTCTAAGCATCATTGCCGAGTTACTCCTGCTATACCTTCGTTCCACGAGTATATTAGTCTACCTTCTTAGGCTTGAAGAAGTAGGCATCCTTAATCGGAGCAGCGTTCTGCCGTACCAGTAATCTCAATAGGTACATCAACCTAAGAGATTCAAGGGAAACCGTAATCAGTTGTTGTTAGTCGGATAGGGACTATATAGAAAAGCGAGCAAGGGTAGAGGATGGTGGAGGTATGAGTGCACACTAGTAAACGTGATTCGCAAGCGCGAGTATGGTCCATCCCATTCATGCATTAATCAGAGCAATTGATGCTTGCTGATACATATCCGTCCATCTGTATGATTACAGCTACCTTCATCTCAGCAACGACGATTGTTCTTTAGAGGATAGAGCAAAATTCACGAAATGAACTTAATCATTCAATCAGTACGGTCTATTGAGGCGAAACTTGAGCTAAGAAACCAGCTACCGCTGCATAATCCATGTAGATTACTATAACATTAGGTAGGTAGGTAACCTCAAGTCCATTGGTCACTCTATTGCCCTTCATGTAATAGAAATAAGGCACATGCGCAAGCACATTTAAGACACACGGAATACGAAGGAATGAGCTCTAAACATGTTGCCTATCCATTGGTGTCACCCATGCTCCACACAGCACCAGCATGGCCTAGGACGATACAACTATGTTAATACTCCTCGTCTCCTAGAACCGTAGTAAATGGCACCAAACAGCACGGTATTTTATATAGCTTTCACAAACGGTAGCTGAACGTCAATATGTTTCAGACTCTAGATTGCCTAGGTCCCTTTCTTCGTCCTCTTTCCTCACGGGCTCTAGATTTTTTACTGACACACCATGCTCCTAACTAGTAATCACGTCATTCTCATTAAGACGTTTTCCCTATTCTCAGGGTTCATTTTTTTGGATAAAAGGGGGTGCTTTTTACGCAAATAGTCTGAGGCCACTGCCATGTTTACCAACCTCGCATACCTGGCACACAACGCAGACGGTACCCTTATACTTGGAGTGGTACTTGGAACCATCGAATGCGCACTCTTCGTACGGTGTACCGCTGTAGATGGGAGTGTGACTAGCAGCGCAGATGTCGAACTCGGCAAACTGGTCATACTCGATCTCTACCGTATCATGCGGGTTACGTTCGCATTGAGATTTCATTTTCTTGGCCTGTGTATGATCGTGTTAGATGATGAAATGGGAAACTGTGAAAATATGATTTGAACCTACGCTTTCTAAAATTCTAGAAGCACCGCCATTGGCAAGTATGCGGTTGGCGAAGCTCAAGGCCGAGCTCAAGTTCTTGCTTCGGAAGGCCAAATTCATAGCATTTAGGAGTGCTAATTGGCGGTGAGGAACTTCAATCTTGGGAATGGTGAAATATGCCGATAGCTCCAGGCTTCGCTTAAGCAAATCGGGATTGCCATTCACAACATCGGGTGTACCTAATGCTCTCCGGGCCAGCTCGATTGACATGGCAATTGTGTACTCACTAGCTGAAGTAATTAACTTTTTAGCTTCAACAACCTCGCCTTCGCTTGAGACAGCGTTGGCGAGGATCGCATGGAGAATGCCCCGGAAAATTCTCGCGCCATCCTCGAGCCTATTTGAACGCATTGAATCATAACCTTGTTGCAGATCATTGGATGCAAGATATTCAAGGTCTCGCGGGATGATGGGCAGAACCTTTCTAGGATCCGTTTCATCCAGTGTCCGGCGCACATAGTTGACCAGCGGTGGAAGGCCAGCAGAGGCTGGCACGTATGTCTTGGTTGCCGAGTAGATCTCCATGAATCGGGGTTTAAGTGGCGCAAAATTTACTGCACCCACTTGTCGGTTAAGTAGGTTCATAGCAGACTCGAATGACCCAGCTGCGACGTGGTCTGCTGCTATGGGGGAGTTTCGAGCCCATAAATCAGCCTCGCTACTACTAGCACCGCTAGCATCAGCATTTTCAATGTTGACGAAGTCACTATCTGCCTCTGGAACAATATCATCACCCATGTCCCAGCCGGCTGCGTCCTCGTCTTCGTCTACATCCATTGCGCCGTTCCTAGCAGCGGCAGCATCTTCCTCAGCTAGGTCACCATCCTCGAGTCCATTGGTAGCTGTAGGCGCCTCCTCGAGGCTCATACCTTCCAATTGACCAGCTAGGGCCCTCTCAAAGAATGATTGTGATGCGGCCTTTGTGGGCCAGTTGGCCTTGAATGTGGGTACTATTGGCTTTGGCGTTGGTAGCGATTCCCCGAATTTTGGCAGAGTAAGTTGGTCTTCTGTAACCCCGGTCGCTTCTAAGATGGACTGGCATTCATCTTCAAGACCGTGTGCTTTGGCAGTCATATACGCTAGAGGGTCTGGGAATTCATTAGCGCTATGTCTTAGGCCAACTGAGAATGCACTCACATAGATCGACTTCTTTGAACATCTGGATCCTGTCTTCAACCTCACTCAAGTAGAGGGCATTCTGGAACCTGGCGGTAAAATCCCCCCGATGCTCGGCGATCTTAGCCATTCTTGCTAATTTAGAGTGGTCACCTGTCGAAAGATACAAGAACGAGAGTTTGTCAAACTGCTTCAGTTTTTGATACGCCATCTCGACAACCTGATGGTTGCCATGCGCCAAAGCCTCAGTCCCTAATCTGGTCCAGAGTTTTGGTCGATCTAGTTCCTTGGCCATTTCAACCGCAACATCTAGGTTTCCACATTCTATGGCAAGTTCGAATCGTGTCGACGGGTCTTGGACGAATTGCAACGCAATTTCCGGGTAACCTTTCTTCTGTAGGTAAGAAATGATGGATTGGCCGACTAGGCTCGACGTGCGGATGATGTTCAACATTTCCTCGTAGTTTCTCTTGACCAAAGACAACTTAAATCGGTACTCAGTAGGATCAATGTGGAGAACCCTAGGCTTCGCGGATCGGTCGAGGCAGTACACGTTCCTACCCTTGATCCTCACGAGGTACACAGTTTGATCGAGTGTCCTGACAATACCATTATCGCCATTCATCAGTGAATACTTGATATGATTTAGAGTCGAATATAGCAGGACACCAGCATCATCCCAAGCAGCGCTCTTGATGCGAATGGTTTCGCGTAGTATGCTGACCTGCTCGAGAGTCTTGGTCACGATCGTAAGGTTGTGCTTGCAAAGAAGAGCTGCATGAAGGCCATCGTTCGACCACACAACATACTTGACGCCGTTAACAGCTAGCTCAGCAATGCTCTTCTTTTGTTGAATATCATATAAATGAACAGCAGTAGGTGTAGTAATAAGAAGATTTCCTGTACCGCCGAAGAAGATATCAGTCGTTCCGACTGGAGGCTTGAAAGACCGCGCAGTATTATTAGATAGATCCTTGATATCAACTGTCCGGGTTGACGTGTTTAGTACGGCAAATCTATTTCGGGCAACAAAAATGGCCGAATTTCCCTGTCCGCGCTTCGAATCCGTCGTATCCAAAGCACCAGAGCCATCCCGGGGAAGGTTAATAAGTTCGTATGTGCCACCTTCCGCAGGCGATGTGACGAGGACAGAGCGCTCAGCGGGATTATAGGATAAGGTCCGAGGCGGGGTCCAGGCGCTCCCTAGGCGCTTCAAAGAAACCAGGGTTGGGCTCTCAGCGTTCTTTTGGAAGTCGTAGGAACGGACGTGTTTCTCCTTGGTGATGAAAAAGAGCGAGTTTTGGTGAATCGCAAATGCGGAACGCTCTCTTTCCAGCTTGAAAACAACCACACCATTGTCGTGTCCAGCAGCAAAGAGATTCATTTCGGGATGAGCTGTAATGACCCAGTACCGATCATTGTCTCGTTTAAAGAATGTAACAGCAGTGCGTTTTTGCGAGTCCCACACACGAATAGTCTTATCTTCACCACAAGACAAGATCAGATCTTGGTTTGGATGAAACAAGCACCCGGATGCATTCTGGAAATGGCCACGGCAGGTGTCAACTTCCCAAGCTTTTGTTTCGCTGAAGCGCCACAACTTTACGAGACGGTCGTCCCCGGCAGAGACGATATGTGGGGCTGTAGGGTGAAAGGCAACCCAATTGACGCCCCGGTCGTGTCCTTCAAGGACGAATTTAACCATCGCATCGGTATTGCCAAACATGTCAGTTTGTTGTGCGTTCGAGCGAGCGACTTGGTCTTCAAAGGACATGGAGGTAGGGGCCGAATGCTTCTTTCTCAGCCCGGAAATATCCCATACACGCACGGACTGGTCGAGGGAGGCGGAGACAACCAGGTCGTCCTTCGGGTGGAACTGGGCACACATTACGTAGTGGTTGTGGCCGGTCATGGTGCAAACTGCAGCACGGGTCAGTACAAATCAGTCTCGCGCCTTGGAAATGAGCGAGTCTCACTAAGCGACCGATTCTGCCAGTTCCATATCCTGATGGTTTGGTCGTCCGAGGAAGAGATGATCCACGGAAGCTCGTGGTGGAAGAAAACGGTACGGACATAGTCGAGATGTCCATTCAAAGTGAACAGACACCGCCTCGTCTGGGTGGACCAGACCTTAATCTTATAATCATCGCCGCCCGAGACGAAGAGTGGTTGGGTCTTGTGAAAGTCGATGCCTCTAACAGGACCATCGTGCTCCTCGAATCGATCTATTAAGGTACCCATACGATAGTCCCAAAGCTGGATGGTCGACGAGTGGAGAGAGACGAGAATCCATGGCCTGGAGGTCAATGATTAGTTTGGATCTGGTGCGAAGTCGGACTGTAGAGGGAGATTCTTCATCGGTACCTTTTGGGGTGGAAGGCGAGGCCCTTCGCCCTCGAGGACTTGGACTCGAACTATACACAGGGGATCAGCAAGGACTCTCAAGACATGCGATCGTCATGAAAGGGGCCAATGGGCATGAAGTATCTGCACACCTTGGTCAACATTGCTGGGGAGGCCTGCATGGTGAATGGGAGTGGGAGGCGCAGGGTGCCCCTGGCTTCGGTGGTGAAATATTGCTGGTGGTGTTCGCGACAGGAGACCAGGCGTTCGAATTGAGGATACTAGCGAGGGAGATGAAAAAGAGACAGGAGGGCGTCTGGGCCGCCAGGTCGACGCAGTGAGCTGGGTAAGGGAACCTCGGGTGAGGTGATGTGGTGGGAGGTGGGAGGTGGCAGGCGGTATGCCGTTGACGACAGACAGACTAGCTTAGGTTAGGTAATTAATGATTGATGCTGTCCTTTATTATTCTTATTAGTCCTGGCAGGCGGCGCAAAGTGGCACCAGGTCCCCAAAAGTGACGGTGGTGGGTTTAATTCAAGGCTGTGGGGTTCAAGCTCCTATCTGTCCCCAACCCAGCCGGCGACAGCTGGCCACAGTTGGATTCCTTAATCATGTTAAGAGATGAATGTCTCCCAGTCCCTTCTCCTTCCTTACCAAAAACTATTTATTTTCTCATAAAGCTTAATAAACTCGATTTCGAGGCTTTCTGAGTATTGATCATGTCTTTTCTGGCAATGTTCTAGGTGACCCGGGTTTTTTTTTCACCTTGGTCAAACAAACGTGTATTGACAACTTTATCGAAGAACTTGCCCACCGAACGCGACTCTTAATACCTCCTCGCATATAATCAAGTCACGGATCAGAAACTATTCTGATATTTTAGTGATATGAACATCGGTTGATCTAACAAAGCGGGTGATTGCATTAGACCATGTTTAAATTACTAGAGCAGGGCTGTTGAAAAAGGAGTTTTGCGAAAGTCAATCCTCGCCATTATACATAAGACGACCGATAGAGAATAATCCCAACCTGGGGTTTCTACCTAGAGTTTCGGGGTCATAATGAGTTTATTAAGAGTCTGTAATGAATACAGTTTCTACCAATATATACATACGTACATGTAGTTATTAACTTATTATCGAAGCACAGCAGAGTCACTTACATACTAAGAGGTAGGCAGGTAAGTACATACTTACATAAGCTAGCAGATAAGGGGTACCGTGGGGTGGAGGGGTACCGTCGGTAGGTAACATCTCATTGGTTCTCTAAGGTAATAACCCCTGACGGCAGAGCTTCCCCGTGGTGTCTACTTACATAGGTACCTGCGTGTAGCATCATTGATTGGTGCAAAGGCATCAAAAGTCCAAGTGTCCTCCTCAGGCAAGTACTTACATCTGAAGCTGCTGGCACATGTCACATTAAACAGAAGCAAGCCAACCTGCATTCAACGTGCGCCTCAAAAGGCCACCTTGCACTGTCGGATCATTGACAAGTATACTGCCTTCATAGTTAGTTCAAATTCCAAATGGCACAGAAGTGTTGTTAGTTTCAATTCATCTATCAATCGATTGATCGATCTGCGGGTTACTGGGAACATCCCGCTTCGGCATCGCTGCTCGGTGGCGTGCAACGACATACCGTAAAACGAGTTGCATCAGACCCCCCGAAGCGCATTCCATAATCATCGTGCGCCATGATACGGCTGTTAAGGCTGCCGTGCAGCCTGGCTGCTGCTCTGCTAGCGACTGTGTGCCTCGGCCCTGGCTATGTGACTGCTGGTCATTCCGTCCATGTAGCTATGAAGGCTGCTTTCCCAGCTCCTCCTTATCTCATTGAGCTTCTGTGAGCTGCGCCGCGCCGTGCCCTTTCTTCCTTTTCTTTATCTTTCGAGTGCTAGGCTAATGAATAGACTGTAGAGAAACAGCTGCTGGAGAGAATGCCACCTCTTATTTCCCCTTGCTTGATCGCGTCGCCGAAGGCGCATTCGCTGACTCGACCACCGACAAAGCCTTGTACGAAAGATTCCTTGACATACTACACCAGGATGGCCACCTTACCACGCCCGAATCACTGTCAACCTTCAAGCTCGCCCTTTCCATGAGGGCCGCTGCCCCGAGGATAGAGGCACATTACCAGTACTACGATACCGCAGTGACACCGGCATTGGGCGACGCTGATACAAATTGTGAGGAATGGGTCCTCCTGAACAAGAAGCAATACTGCTCGGCTACCCTTGCTAATCCTGACGGCCGAGTATTAGGAGAATCGTATGTATAAGTCGAGCTCCCCGCGCATGTGCTCGCTAACATAGAGACAGACAAATCCGTGTGCTACCTTTCGACCGCGTCTTCGGCAGTGGAACGGAAGCCATTTTGTACGCCGACATCACCAGACCCGATTTTAGCCCGTTCCACAAGACGCTTGTAGATATGGCTCGCAAAGGTGAAATATCCTACCGTCTAAGGTACCGTATAACTCAACGGAGTGAGTTGGAGGTATTGCCTGTCAGTGGCTATGGAGTGGAGCTCCAGCTCAAGCGAACCGATTATATTGTTATTGACGATCGTGAAGCCGCCGAATCCAATTTTGTTAGGCTTCAGAAAAAAGCAGCTACTGAAGTCGTCCTGGACGGTGAGGAGGAGGTGGGCGACCTCAAACCGCTAACTGCCAGTGAATTGGCCGGTCTTGGTCTCAACACTGGGGCATTTATCATGGAGAGCGAGGACCCTTTCGAAACATTAATTAAATTAACACAGGATTTCCCAAAATTTTCTACCTCGGTGGCAGCTCGGAACGCTTCCGACGCTTTTGTCACCGAGCACCGCCAGAATCGACTAGTCGCAGGGCCTGCTGGCGTAAATGCTCTGTGGATGAATGGTGTGCAATTGCCCGAGCGCGAAATCGATCCATATGCTCTTGTTGGTGGCATTCGGCGAGAGCGGGCGTTTATCAAAGGCGTGACAGAGCTTGGCCTTTCTACAAAGGAGGCTATCTCCCTTCTCGGCAATCAAGAGGTCACTATAGCCAAGACTGATGATCAAGGTCCACGATTTGATTGGAGAGATCAGCTGGAAGATGGTCGCGTAATTATCTGGCTCAATGACATCGAAAAGGATAAGCGCTATGCTAGTTTTTCCCCCAACCTGTCCATGGTATGTTCTGTGTTGAGTTTCCGTTACACGACGACGCATTGCTGATGGTTCTACCTAGCTTATGCAAATATCCTATATGGGCCAGATTCCCCAAGTTCGCAGGGACATCTTTAATCTTGTTGTTCCAGTTGACTTTAGCAACGCGGATGACATTAGCTTAGTCGTGGAGAGGCTTCAGGCTCTCGTGAAACGCGCGCTTCCAATACGGTTCGGCTTGGTTCCGTTGACTACGACGAAGAAGGCTGAGGAGCGAGCGAAATTAATCTATTACTTGATAGAGAATTATGGGTTGTCTAGTGTCATGGCTTTTCTTGAGCTATTTGTGACGGAAGGCCAAGCAACCCAATCTGAATATGCAAGTTTTGAAAAAGCTACCAAAAACCGCAAACCAAGAGCTGATGCAAATGAGCTCCCGTTTGACGACATTTTTACTTCAGTGGATTATGAAGATCAACTTCAGCTCTCAAAACACTGGGTAGAACGGCTTCAAGCGGACAGCAACGTGCCCCCTGTGTTCATTAATGGTTATGCCATACCACGAGAACAGAACTGGCTCCAGACCATGAGCATGAAACTATCGGCCGACTTGCAACAAGTTCAAGGAATTGTGTTCATGGGGGCGGTCACAGACGATACCTGGCTACCGGGTCTATTCCTTGAGAATGCGCTTACTCGTCGGAATCCCTACACCTTTCCTGATAGCGATAATCCTCTTAAAGTTCTCAACGTCCATAAAATTTATTCGGAGCACGATGATCTTTTCAGCAGAGTCCCAGTTATCGACGCAGATGCCGATACAGACAAAGACAAGTGGGCTGTTCTCACACTCATTGCCGATTTCAGTAGCCATTCAGGCCTTAAGCTCCTCCACTCCATGTTGGCGTTCCGTCGGAGCAACCTAGGTGTCCGTATTGATATTGTTCACAACCCTACATCGACCGAAAATAGTCACGAAATCAATGCTTTTTTGCTGGAGAATGCAAGTAAGCTCCTAGAAATTGAGAATGTGGAAATATTGGAAATCATCGTGTCCGGTAGTACTCAGATGCAAGACGATGGCTACGGACACGCTCTAACACGATTCCTTCAATTTTCTGGGCTAGCACCGGGAAACCAAGTGCTTCTCGTTAATGGCCGAATCGTGGGTCCTATTGATGCCGAATTTTCTTTCCAGAAGGACGATATACAACAACTATTTGAATTTGAACAATCGAAGAGAATCCTACCTGTACTTCAGGCGGCTGAGACTCTAGGCCTTGTAGACAAAGTCTCGAGCCCACTCGCTTCTGCCAAGCTAACATCCATCACCGCCCTATCAACCGTATCCGACTTGCCTGAGGGTATTTTTGAGTCTGCTTCGATTCGAACTGCTATTTTTGATCTCTGGAACGCATCGCATACCGCTATCGATGTTGGCGACTCTGAGAGTGCGGATATTCATCTCGTTGCCCTTCTCAACCCTACTAGTGAGATAGGCCAAAGATGGGCGCCTATCCTAAAAGTCCTTTCCGAGTTAAATGGTGTGTTTCTGCGGATCTATTTAAACCCAAGTGAAAAGCTGGAAGAATTGCCGATCAAGAGGTTCTTCCGTTATGTCCTACAATCAGAGCCATCATTTGATGACAACGGAGTACTTCACCCTCAGGGTGCGACTTTCAAAGGCTTACCGTCCGAGGCTTTACTCAACCTGGGAATGGACATACCGCCAGCATGGCTCGTTGCTGCAAAACACTCTGTTCATGATCTGGATAACTTAAAACTAAGTTCCATCAAGTCAGATGTGGAAGCAATTTATGAGCTCGAACATATTCTGATTGAAGGACACTCGCGACAACTCCCTGGGGGTGGTCCGCCACGAGGTGTACAGCTTCTATTGGGCACAGAACGCGACCCGCACTTTGCCGACACGATTATCATGGCAAATATTGGTTACTTCCAATTCAAGGCCAACCCAGGGTACTACGATATCCATCTGCAGGAAGGAAGAAGTTCGGATATTTTTGACATCATCAGCGTCGGCGCCAAGGGGTACGAGGCTGTGCCTGGTGATGAAGGGACTGAAGTTGCGCTTATGGACTTCCAAGGTACAACTTTATATCCTCGGCTTAAACGCAAAGAGGGAATGGAGGCAGCCGATGTGCTTGAGGACCCGAGTGCCGAGGATGGGAATGATATTATTTCCCGCGGTATTAAATTCGCCGAGGGAATTTTGGGTGGTTCCAAGTCGAAGTCAAAATCGCTCTCGGAGGAGATTCATGCAGAGATCAACATCTTCTCCGTAGCGAGCGGTCATCTTTATGAACGTATGCTCAACATCATGATGGTTTCAGTCATGAAAAACACGAAACACTCCGTTAAGTTCTGGTTTATCGAGCAATTTCTTTCACCATCTTTCAAAGAATTTATACCACATCTAGCCCAGGAATACGGGTTCAAATACGAAATGGTAACATACAAGTGGCCACACTGGCTACGGTCCCA
Source organism: Xylaria sp. FL1042 (assembly GCA_022495085.1). Taxonomy (NCBI): domain Eukaryota; kingdom Fungi; phylum Ascomycota; class Sordariomycetes; order Xylariales; family Xylariaceae; genus Xylaria; species Xylaria sp. FL1042. The sequence goes on along the minus strand of MU380176.1, from coordinate 209,397 downwards.
GAAAGAGAAGCAACGCGAAATCTGGGGTTATAAGATACTATTCCTCGATGTTCTTTTCCCGCTCTCTCTCGACAAGGTCATTTTCGTCGATGCGGACCAGATCGTTCGTACTGATATGATCGATCTCATCAATTACGATTTAAAGGGTGATCCTTACGGATTCACGCCCATGTGTGATTCCCGCACGGAGATGGAGGGTTTCCGTTTCTGGAAACAGGGATATTGGAAGAACTACCTGCGTGGCGTTCCATACCACATCTCGGCGCTGTATGTCGTGGATCTCCGTCGCTTCAGACAGCTTGCGGCTGGCGATCGTCTGAGGCAACAATATCACCAACTCAGCTCAGACCCGAATAGTTTGTCAAATCTTGATCAGGATCTACCAAATCACATGCAATTCGTGATTCCGATACACAGCCTACCACAAGAGTGGCTGTGGTGCGAGACATGGTGTAGCGATGAGAGTCAGAAAGAAGCAAGGACTATTGACCTCTGTAACAATCCCCTGACTAAAGAGCCTAAATTAGACCGTGCGCGCAGACAGGTTCCAGAGTGGACGGTATATGATGATGAGATTGCGGCCCTAGATAGGAAGAGGAAGGGTCTAGACGGCTCGCAGAAGATATCCAGTGCTGGGGAATCGAATACGAAGAGCAGACGATTGGAGGATGATAATATGAAAACGAGGACAAAGGATGAATTGTAGGGCTGTGTCTTTAAGTTTTCATAGAGGATAGAGGTGGAAATATATATAGAGAGTGAGCTGTGCCAAATTATTTTCTGTCTTCTCCCGCTCTTTATGCAGCGAGTACTATCTAGAATAGGAAGTGCGTTGCGTTGGTACCAGTGTCGATTGTATTTACCATAACTCTCACCAAGTCAGGGGCCTCAACATGTCTTCTATACTCGCATCAACACTAAATCCGATGCTTGCGATGGTTTCGACTCATCCAGTCGTCTCAAGGAGTACCTCTTCGCGCCCCTATAGGTCGGATACTGCAAGAAGAATGTAACAACTGATTAGACAACGAATTCTGGACGTTACTTTTAGGTTGCGACCCTGCAATACTGTGGCTACGTCGTTTTTAGTTGCTTGGCACGCTAACAAGTAGCCTAATGACGGAAGTATCCGTAAGGTCATAATATTGGCCGGATTATGTGAGGAGAATGTTGGTGAAATGCAGCCGGCAATGTGACCACATAGCAAGAGACTGTATGTGGATAGATCCAATTATCAACTTATACCCTCGTCGTAATTGTGACGGTGCGACTCTTTTAACTGCAGGACATTCCGTCGGCAGGCTACTTCAACGAATAGGGGGATTTTGTGCCAACTGATTATTGGACACTCGAGCAGCTTTTCCCTCAGTACGCGCAGAATAGCTTGACGAAGGCCTATTATGTCAAAGCATTCTTAGGCTACCAGTTTAACGACAGCCAGCACACCTCAACACGTCAGAAACCCCAGCGCTACGCCTATACCGTCCTCAGAGAAGGCAGCCCTGATATGGCAACCACCAGTGGTCAAGACGTCGAGCTTGGCCAGTATAACCGTTATGTAGTTCTGTGCCCTGACGCCTTCCTTCTTAGCCAGGCGCTCGGTCAACTTCACTCGTTTCCGTCACTTGCTGAAGCGGTCTCATCAGAAAAATATCCCGACGGGAATGGACAAGCGTTAGATAGATATGTCCCTCTCAGCGCCACATTATACCAATAAGGCATCCTAAGAGAGGAGCCATCTGTTAACAGTAAAAGGAAATTACTGACTTCGAGTCTTTTAATAGTGAGCTCTACCACTTGACGGACAACGGAAACCCTACCGGTGACCCATACAGTAAAATTTCCCTGCCTCCTTACGCAATACTGCGTTATGTACATTTCCTTTACTCAAGCACTTGACATTTGGCTATTTTTCTAACTGGACTTTCCGCATGACTGGGGGGAGGGGGGGGGAAACAATTGCTTGACTGCCGGATTTCGTCGCGAGTTTGCTGCTACACAAAACCCAGAATCGTTCGTAAATTTCGCAATGGCTGCGTATATGTTTCTTTGTCGCGCTCAAAAACGACGCCGTTGAAGCGCGCAGCGCTCAACGGCTATATATACGACTCACTGTAGTGTGACATTCTTCATCCTCCCTCGGGCAAGGATGCGGTTCTATTCATCGATGGGAAGCCACAAACCAAAGTATACTCCTCTTAGGTGCAATTACCCTTCACGTATAATGAAAATATTTCCCAAGCTATTTTGCTGAAGATATAGGTATTTAGTATGTCCTACTAGAGATAGCTGAATAGAAATTTCATTCGCGAAATCCAAGCAATATTAGAAACCCGGCACGAGAGTCTGTGCTAACTCATCACGCAGGTCGTGGCGGTGCGGCGGCCCCGGCAGGTTCTGCCATTCCACCTCGTAGCTGCCGGGCCTCCGTTTTACTATCGGCATGTTGACTCTACTGGTACACCGTATTAAAAAAAATATTTAAATGCCTGCAAAAAAATATAAACAATTAGCTATTAGTTTTTTATATGTTGGTATATTAGCTAGGACTAGTACAATAAGTACCAAACAGTTGACTTAAATGTTGACAAGCAGTTAGTATTAGAAGAATACCTGTATAAGCTTGTGTGAGGCCGTTAATTATTGCTAATAATAGATCACACGCTACAACATGATTTTTTACTCTCTTTGCTTCCGGGCGGTGGCGTAATAAGAAGATCTACAAAGAAAAGCAACTATTTGGCAATAAGCCAACGCAAGATGAATTTGGACAGCATATACCCGTCTATGGGGACATACCAGTAGTGAAGACAAACGGCAGCCCTGCTACACATGGTTCGACTGAGTAAAAGAAATACGTTTGCTGCCTCGTTCGACGTCTCTAAAGGCGTTCTTGTAGCCCGGTATTTCCTGAGCTTCTTTTATAACAGGTCTTAATACTATAATAGTAATCGTAAGCGTGATAAACCTAGTAATTTGTGACACTAGTATGGGTTGCTTCTATTTCTTGCGGTTGGTTGAGTTATAGTACCTGCTTGCTTACAGGGATTGAGAAATGCGGTGGTGACTGGGAAATAAGGTCTGCATAAGTCTACTGCTTGATCGGAGGGTATTACGAGCGGGAATAATGCTTCACTAGATTCGGCCGGGCGCATCATCTCAATATTCGACTTCACTGGGCGGCAAAAGAATATATGAAATGATTTTGGAGTAATATATATATGTAGCCGTCCTTACGGTATTTTACTGCATCTTAGCTAACGCACTGCTAAGGCTGCCCCTGGCCCTTCGTGGTAACCTTAAACCCATGCAAAGGCTTGACTGTCCCTCGTTTGGTAGCCTATTTGAGACCCTCTGCCCCAAATTTTCTTCCTATATTTCCAGGCTTGATTTTATCAGGGAGTAGGTGATATAGAAGTCGAGCCTAGCTAGCTTAACCTCAGCAACAGATGATGCGTTAGAATGGCAAACAGATCTATTAAATAGAGATGCAACGAGCAAACAGACAATTGAAGGGCAAACGGACTAGCGTGTATGGGCGGGAAAAGGCATAGATATTTATTCCTACACTCTTGAGTAGCAGAGCGTTGAATTACACATCGTGCGACGAGCCAGACAAGGCGGCTCCGGTGAGGCGCGTTTGAATCGCAACGACGTACCGTAATAGTGATATGTGACTGCTATTTGATCCGATCTTGTAGGGTGAGACACGTGTATCATGTAAACCCGAGCCGCATTCACGGCCGTCCGCCTGCATAGCTCCGAGATCTGAGTGTACTTGTGCTGCCTCTGCTACTGTGTTCTGGTTTCATGTAAGACACAAACAGATCACTTAAGGAAGGCAACATACGCACGCTGGCATGCCGTGTCCCGCGGGAAGTATGGCCACTTGGGCGTGCAAACAGAGCCAGTACCAATACCGACATCTTTAGAGCTGAGGCAATTCCGGGATGCGCTGTCGAAGCATAAGCGGTCAAATAAATGTTTCATGACATTGACGTCGTTAGTTATAACAGGGCCACGGGTGGTCTAAACTTGCCTGAGGTGCTTTATTAAATTAGAAGGTAAGGGCAGCTGCATTGACTAAACTATTCGTGTAGAGTCAGGGGATAACTCTACCAGTGCTCTTCCGTCCTGTTGGTCGGCGGCCTAACGCACTGCTCATACCCTATTCGATTTACCTTAGACCCTCACAGCCCATACGTGAACAACCCACCATACTTCCATCAGCCACGGAGCGGCAATGCCTCGCAGCTCTAGCAAGACCATCTTATATCGGTGGCACAAGCTATTGAGCCTACCCCGTCAGTCCTCGTCAGCGTGGCATCGAAACCGGTTACGAGAGGAGCTCGCCGAATACCGAGCCGCACGCTCGCCTTTAGAGCGGCTCAGCGAAACGGCAGACGTGTTCTTCTCGCTCAGCCGCGCCACGTACGATGGTTTCCCCGTGCACAAATTGCCGCGCTTCGCCATGCGTCACATTCCCGTATACGGGTATATGCTGGCCAAGTTCACCTCGCGTTGGCTATTTTACCGGGCACTCGCTTTCCTCTGCGGGGCTCCATATCACGTCGCAGTGCGAGAGGTGGTGAATCCGGACAAAGACCACAAGCTGGACGAGGTTGCTCTCCGTCATCACATCGACCGGCGAAAGTTTAACCTCGTTGGACGCCGACTACGACGGTTTTGGCCACTGTTTCCTTAACCTAGGGGATTATCAGCCATCGCTGCTATTCGCGTCGTGTTGGCCTGAACGACGGGTGCCTGCTCGTGTTTGCTCATCCTTATTCCTGCAGATCTTTATCCCGTGCAGATCGACGGATATAACGTCACAGAGGCAAGCGGGCGGTGACTGGGAGTATGTGGGATAGTTTCCAGGGAGTGCGCGCTCTCAGCAGGTCTTTCTATGAGCTGGCAGGAAGAGATATGTTTTAGGGGGGAACAATTTGACCGATCTCGGTGGCGACAGCACACGCACCTTCACGGTAGCGCATGCTTATGCTCTTATGTCATTGAGCATCCTCAATGCTATATAAGCACTAGCAGATTCGATTCAACTACCTACAACTCCTCTTACACTAACACCCGGTCCCCTCTGCAATACACACATAGCATGGCTACCAGCTTCAGCTCTTCATCAGGCAGTATGCCAGGCCCAGAGGAATCCGTTCCGTCTACTGCCAACAATGCACCGCTTGTTGTTGGCATCTATGGCATCCCCGGCTCTGGCAAGACATTTCTGCTGCACCAGTTGGAGCAAGAACTTGGGCGAGAACATTTCGAGTTCTATGAAGGATCCAGAATGATTGCCACCCTCGTCCCTGGTGGGCTCGACCGTTTTCGTCAAATGACGGAGCAAGACAAGCTTATCTGGCGACAATGTGCCATTGACACCATTCGACAAGAATGTCTGGGTAGTGGAAAGGTTGGCGTCGTCACTGGACATTTTATGTTCTGGCCAGAAGAGGAAGACACTGGACAGCCGGTCTACACTCCATTGGATCTAGATACATATACCCATATCCTCTACTTGGACGTTGCTGCAGAGCTTATCGCGCAGCGTCGTCAAAGTGACACCGAGAGAACTCGTCCGTCTGCCTCCGTCAATCACCTACGCAAGTGGCAAGACGCAGAAAAGACCCAGCTGCGTCGTCTCTGCCGAAACCACGGTATCTTGTTCTGTCTCCTGTCTGTACAGCAGACGCTGGTAGAGAAGGTGTCAATATTTTTACGCGATTTCAGGTATCATACCGAGATGTACAACCTGTCCTGCGCGGAAAAAAAATTGGACGAGGTCCTTGGCGCAGATCAAAAGCTCCAGACGATGCTGGTGCTTGACGCCGACAGAACATTGGCTCCAGAAGACACGGGGGAGCTGTTCTGGGCGACTAGCCTCCCAGGTAAACACGATACTAATCTGCTAAAAAGCCTGTTTAGCGGCCCGCTCGGGTACTCCTACACGGCCTTCCGCCAAGCTGTATTGCTCTATGAAGAGACTGCTGCTGATGAGGACGAGTTCAACGCCCTGTGCGCGGTCGTGGCATCAACAGTCCAAGTTCATCCCGAATTCTTGTCGCTGTTGCGGCTCGTGGCAGAGCAAGACCATGTAGGCGCAGTTGTTGTGACCTGCGGACTGCGCGCTGTCTGGGAGAAAGTCCTAGAAGCAGAAGGTCTGTCGAAGAAAGTAAAAGTCATCGGCGGCGGACGCATTGCCGACGGTCTGGTGGTGACCGCTGCGGTGAAGGCTAGTGTTGTATCCCGTCTGAGAGACATTCATCACTTGTACGTGGTGGCATTTGGCGATAGTCCACTGGACTTGCCTATGCTGAGCGCGGCCGATCAAGCCATCGTCGTGGTCGGTGAGGAGACCACCAGGAGCAAAACCATGGACGCGGCTCTACAAAGAGCCATGGACCGCGACGGTCTTCGGCCGACCCAAGCTCTGCTGCCTAGCCATGCCAGCCCCCGGCTAGATGTTGCCGACCTCCCCATAATCCAGATTCACGACCCAAAATTTACCAACTCGATCCTCTCCCGCCGCCACGGGCCACCTACTAGTCCCTTAGTGCTTCATGCGACCGGCAGGAATGTAGCCAAGCTACTTATGACGCCGATGCGCGACGCGAATGTAAATGGCCCTAACCTACGAGAGGCGCATCGCCGCGTTGGATGGTTTCTTGCTGCTGAGTTCCTGACGGAGTTGGTCGGCTTAGAGGAATATGTAATTCCCCATGTGCAAGGCCATCAGACCAATGGGTTTCGTCTTCGTGGCGAGCAGCTCACTTCTATTGTCGCGTTGATGCGTGGCGGAGAACCAATGGCCTTTGGTGTCAGCGATGCCTTACCGGAGGCCATGTTTATCCATGCCAAAGGCCCCAAAGACGTGCTGGTCCAGCATCTGGATGGACGACACACTGTTATTCTGGTGGACTCTGTGGTGAACAGCGGCAAGACGGTGGTGCAGTTCGTTCGGCATATCCGCGCAATCTGCTCTCGAATTCGCATCGTCGTTATCGCAGGCGTTGTCCAGGCACAGTCTGTCACAGACGCTGACTTTGCCCACACGCTTGCGCACGATAGCAGTCTACATCTCATTGCACTACGTCTCTCTGATAACAAGTTTACTGGCAAGGGCACCACGGACACTGGCAACCGGCTTTTTAATCCAACTTGTCTCTGTTGACCACGTAAGCTGTGGAAGCGGCTAGAGGTGATGGCAGTGAGATCGTTTAACTAGTATGTAGTCAAGCAATAGCATGAGATAAGGAATCGAAAAAGTACAAAATTTTATTGACGTTACATCGTATCGTTAGTTAATGAATGTTGACCCACGCTAACATTACCATTTCTTTTTGCTGGTTCATGTGACAAGTGTTATACGGCCCTAGTGCCGAGACTCATATTGCCGGCCTGTGCCGTGGACAAGTCGGGAGCGAAATTTCTATTATAGATAGTTAACCCGTGTTAGGCTTACCTCATTAATTCAGCGATGGGGTATGATAGACTAGGTGGTGGAGGCGAAGAGTGGGAATAAGACTGTTACACTACTTAGTTAGACTAAAATAGACCCAAGGCTAATAGACCACCTTCGATCCTTTCACTTGTACCGGGTGGTATGGCAGGCAGGCAGCTATTATATGCCAGACAGAAACACAAACTACTGGCCGAGGTTGAAGACAAGATAGCGAAGGATTGAATTGGCTCCGCGTCTATACCTTAATAAATCATAGTCGCTTTCCTTGACCCTAGAAAGCATAGTATGCATTCTCTAGCGGCTGAGTAGTGTCTGTTTGACGTTGTCTCGGTTGTTCCTAGGTCCCCCGCCTCCCGAGTCTAGCGCCCTACGCTACGTATACTAGTGCGCTAATGCAGGAACGTGGAGGAGGTCCCTACTACTGGGCTCGCTTATTTTGTGGTCTACGGCACAGTCCGCGCTAGCATGGGCTATTGAGCAGGCGGCAAATACCGGCTTTACTTTCTGGGACGGTCAACTACCTTTCTGTCGAGGCATTCTGAAAGCTTGATTCTAAAAAATCTAAAGTAGGCCCGGACGTTGAAAATCCGGCTTCACTCTTCCGAGCCCCCCCACCGCAACTAACCTCCTCCGTATTAATGTGTCAAATTCAGCGGTAAGACAAACGGCCTCGATCCTGGGAGATATTCTCGAACATGCTTCCAACCACGCTCTCGGGAAACGAGCTGATTGCAGGACTACTCAGGTGCAAGAGGGTGACTTGTGTGACACACTTGCTACTGAGTGTGGTATATCACTTGCCGGTTTTACAAAATATAATCCAGGCTCAAATTTTTGTGTGAATCTAATTGCTGCACAGCACGTTTGCTGTAGCAGTGGAACCCTTCCGGACTATACACCAAAATCAGACGAAGACGGCTACTGTTACTCCTACAAGGTGAAAACAAGGGATTCCTGTGCATAACTCGCAGCGGCTTACGATATCACGAAAGAAGATATGGAGAAATGGAACACCAAGACATGAGGTTGGTATGGCTGTATTAACAATCTCTTGGCTGACTATGCAATATGTCTCAGTAGCGGCTATCCCGCAATGCCTTCAAACGTTTCCAATGCAGTGTGTGGACCGCAGGTAAATGGTACAGCAAAGGTACCGCCTGGCACAGATTTCACTCAATTGAACCAGTGCCCTCTTAATGCGTGCTGCAACATTTGGGGCCAATGCGGAACCACAGCTGATTTCTGCACTCCCTCTAACTTAAGTACCGGAGCTCCAGGAACGGCGGCACCCAAGCAAAACAGGTGTATGTCCAATTGCGGCACGGATATCCTGACTACCGGGCCGCCAAGCGAGGTTTTCGACATCGCCTACTTTGAGGCTTTCAATTTGTCTCGTCCCTGCTTGCGTATGCCAGTTACTGGTGTAATTAGATACCACCCATCACACCCACATACACTTCTCTTTTGCAACTTTGAACCCGGACTTTTCAATTAATAATAGCATGGTCGCCGATCAGCTATCACTCTTCAGAGGCAGTAAGTAATTATTCTTAAGCTTTGTTTGATGACGCTGTGTTGGTTAAACTTGGTTTGGCTATTCCAAGGGAAGCATTAACTTACGATCAACGCTAGTGACTGGGGTTAAGAAGATCGTATCTATTGGTAGCTGGTCCTTTTCCACTGACCCAGGTACCTATACGATTTTCCGGGACGCTGTTTGCTCAGAGACAAATCGCAAGACACTTGTAAGTTGTTACCAACGTTGTAGACTTTATTAAAGGTTACGACCTCGATGGCATTGACTAGGACTAGGAATATCCAGACGAGCCCGACATCCCCGGTATACCTGCCGGCTCCGCAGCGGACAGTAATGGATACCTTTTTCTATTGGATGAACTGAAGAACGCAATGCCATCAGGCAAGACAGTCTCAATCACTGCTCTAGCCTCGTTTTGGTACTTACAGTACTTCCCCATACAGGCCCTGAGCGTCGTGGTGGACTACATCGTATACATGACGTATGATTTGGTAAGTCATTCGACCCGTTGATCCTCCCTTTATCATATTTTAGAGTTATGAATCGCGCGAGTGGGCGTATTCTGCTCATTTTTCGCTCTGGGTCCCTCGACTGTTGCATAATTCTTACTATATACGGACGTTACTAATCTTCATGTTTTAAAAAGCATGGCCAGTGGGACTACACGAATAAATTTGCTTCCCCGGGTTGTCCCTCGTACGACCAAGGGCTAGGAAACTGCCTACGATCTCACGTCAACCAAACCGAGACTATAAATGCGCTTTCCATGATCACTAAAGCAGTTGTTCCGTCTAATATGATCGCCGTGGGTGTTAGTAGTTACGGTCGTCCGTTCAAGAGTCATCTGCTGGTTGCCGAGGTCCAGAATGCATGTATACTGGACCTGACTCTGGGGCCTGGCCAGGACCATGCACCAACACTGGCGGTTACCTAGCCGACTACGAAATCAACTTAATCCTCAAGGAGAATCCTACCACCCAGGAATATTGGGATGAAGATTCATTATCTAGCATTGCTGTTTTTAACGAAACTGAATGGGTGGCATACATGAACACATCAACTAAGAATACGAGAAAGGTGCTCTACCCGCTTTTATCTTTTCTCAGAACAGCGGACTGGGCCGTTGACCTAGAATCCGAGACTGGTGATGGCTCTGAATCAGACACCGATTCAGATTCAAATTCCAACCCGACGATCTATATAGACCCTGATATATGGAACTCGCCTACTCTGGTGGTAACCGCCGAGCCGGGCGCGATCCTTATTTGGCCACCCAAGTCATTGAAAAACCCATCGATGATCAACTTCCCTTCATGGACTCATACAACCTCCTACTCAAGTCTTACCACCCACACGAGGACTGATAGTGATCGCGTGACCTCGGTATATCCTTGGTATATCTACGATGAATGGCTAACGATTCTCACGATCCCTCCCGGTGTGTTCCCTCATCTCCATATACTGTGTAATCACAAGCTCCATAAAGACGTGGTACTAACCCAGATTCGATAAACAGCCGTTGTTACTGAGATACCTGTATGGGGTATCAGTCTTTGTTCGGACAAAACAGATGGTATCATTACTTTGACAAGCTCGGTGCAGCCACCACCGTTCAGTCACTATTACCCCGTAAGCAAAAACATCGACTACCTACGATATGGCTCAGTGAAGTTGGACTGACAGGACGTCCCTCTAGTGTTATAAGTGGTACCACATCTATTGAAAGTGCAACGAAAACTACCACAACTCAAGGAGGCATTTTCACATGGGGCTCAGAGACCTTTACTCAACCTACCCAGACGAAAACTTTGGAAGGAAGGACAACAATTAAAGGCGGCACAACACTCCCCCAAATAGTCATAACTATCACGCCGAACCCTCACCCCACGATCGTGCCTACGACCACGGACTCTATCATCAATCCAAGCCCCAAACCCTCGTGGACTTCCGGAAAACCACCCAAGCCCACAGTCGATCCAGGGTGCCCGGGATGCGGCAAACTGTATAAGTTCTTGTGACAGCCCGTGTTCACTCGTTTGAACGGCATTCCATCGACCCTGTATGCATATATCTGAGTTGTGACTAATTAGTACGTGGGATTTAGGTACATAATGGTGTGATCCTGAATGTTCTTTCTGCCCACCCGGTGTGTTTCCATCCAACAATGGAGGTGGCGGGAGCGGTGACCCCGACGACGGTGACCATACCGAGTCATCTTCATCAGCCCAGACTACTAACATTGCCGGTACCGTACTATTCGAAAACATTTATGACGAAGCCTTCGCCACTGGTCTAGTTGCGACGTCTGATCTGGACGTCATCGAATCGGACGTGTCCTCCTTCCTTGGTTTGACTCCGCCCACGATCACTACAACAGTTGTTCGTACAACCACGATTAATTATACACCAACGAGCTGGGTGACAGTTACCCCCACACCAGAGGCAAGATGCGAATATTGGGAGGACACATTCAATTACGTGTTTCGCATCTCAGAAATCAAGTGGTGGTCGCTGGACGGTGGCTCGGAACTCCATAAGCAGGAGAAGGGCTGTGGTGCTATAGCAGACTGGAATTGTTTTAAAAATGAGACCATGGGCGATTGGGTAGCCTTCGATTTACCTTTTATTTTAAAAGCAGGGTGTGTTGAACGCGCTATCGTCAGCGCCGGAGGACCGAAGTTATCGTGTCAAGACGAGGGCGACTATTAGACGCTGAAGGGATATTAGCACTACATTATTTTTGGATGTTTTAGATAATAATGAGAAACAAGAAAAATGAATAAGAAGACGGCGCCGGGGGAGCCCGTATTATGTGCTCCTTCTTGGGTTCTCCAATAGTCTTCTTTGTCTCTCTTATTAGGTTCTTCCATCAGTCAAGGTGCTTTGCAAGGTTCTATATTCTTACGCATAGCATCATTGCGTTAGCGCAGAAAGTTATGATCCCTTCAGAAATGAACAATTCTATTGAAGGAAGATAGATCATTCAGACGGCCAGAATCCATAAGACCATACATGCTTCTCGCAGCCAGTTTCGCAACTATTGATTTTTATAAAGTATACGCTTATACAAACGGCTTGGAATGACATATATATCAAGGCGATGAGTATTAAATATTTCATATGAATAAAAAAGCAACCAGCTTAACAAATGCAATTGCCTTTTAGTTATTTTGTACCATATTGCTTACTAGTACGCCACCACGTCAAATACCAAGTCAACCCAATTATAGGCTGCAACGTGAATAGTGTTACTGAGACGAGCTCATACACACCTACCACCGTCGACCTCAAGATTTATGCCTGTAATGAACGCCGCCTCATGGCTAGCAAGATAGCAACATGCATTAGCAACATCGGCCGGAGTAGAACCTCTGCCCAACGGGACCGTAGACTCAAACGCCTTGCGATTCTCTGGCGTATCTGGTTTTCCTATGAAGAGATGTGTCATACCGGTGCTTCCAATGACAGGAGACACTGAGTTGAATCGAATCTGCTGTGGTCCGTACTCGACAGCCATAGCCTTAAGAAAGTATGGTGGTTAGTAGAGGCTATTCAACTTTAGCGAAACCGATGCCCTTACCTTCGTAGCATTGATAACCGCCGCTTTGGATGCATTATACCATGTAAGACGTGGACGAGGCCGTACTATACACCATGATATCAGCTTCAGGGTATTGGAGTGGGCTTTCCGTTAAAGGAGGAATAGAATACAATTACTCAGTGTAGCCCAAATGCATAAAATTTTGACGAACACAAATAACGCGGCTTACCTCCAGCTGTAGACGCGATCTGAATGAAGCTCCCTGAGATTTTCTTTTCCATGAAGTACGGCAAGATCACATTCGTAGACAAGTACACCGACTTGATATTAACGTTCATGACCAAATCGAAGTCCTTCTCTGTAACCTCTTCGGTTGGCTTATTAGAGTAAGCAGCACCGGCATTATTGACGACGATATCGAGCTTCCCGAATTTGTCGGTGGCTTCTTTAAGCAGTCGCTCCCAATCCTCGCGCTTTGTCACGTCTCCAACAGTGAATGCACATCCTAGCTCTTTCGCTACGTCTCGACCAGCCGCATCAGAGAGGTCTGCAATGAGAACTTGGGCACCCTCCTCGACGAACTTGGTGGCGATTCCCTTGCCGAACCCTGATGCCCCACCCGTGACGATGGCTACTTTACCTTGTAGTCTGGGTTGCGGTGCCATGATGTTATTGAAACGCGTCCTCGTAATAGCTAATGCTGGGTACAAATTGGGTTATTAGAGATGCAAGGTTCTGTATAGTGCCAACGGAAGAAGCAGGTGAAAATTCAATGATGGTCACGAAATATAGGCTCCAGACCACGTCGTGGGGTCACTCTCGTGAGAATGTTAAAGCAAAAATGCGGGGATAAACTCAATTTGGCTGATCTACAACCACTTGAAGTCATCAAGAGGGTCGGCGATCCGCTGTGTTCTCCGCATTTTATGGCTACCCTTCTACTACTCCCCAAATTTGCATAGGAATTACTTGGGGCCATACGACTTACTGAACCTAGAAAGTGGATAATTACGGCCTGGGTAGGTAACACAGCAGGCAGCTGTACCCCTCATCATAGAGCCCTAGCTCGCTATTATTTCCTAACACGCCTCCTATCATCGGAGGACCAAGACCTCCATGTAGTTGGATCGCTTATTCTACTTGCCGTGGGAGGTACTTCTAACCATTAGAAAACGCTCTTGGAAACTCAGTACGCCCAGACACTTCCGAGATTCCTACAGCCACAGATAGTGGAATACTTTGAATAGAGGGTGAAAACGCAGATTTATGATTGACTGGATTTATAGCGACTATCTGTGTAGCTATCTGGCGTCTCGATACGTACTTGCATAGATTTTTTGTGCGACTTTAAGGAGGAATATGTGCTATATTTGAAACATACATATCTATACGTGGAAAAGGGGAAGGAGGTTAGAAAGATCGTAGGAAAAAGAATTTTAATCCCTGACTGGAAACAAGTAAATTAGAAAATTTATCTGTATGCGCAATATTGTTCGCCAGACTATTTTTCTATTCTCAAAGATATGGACTATTAGATTTGACGGTTCCTAGGTCTAGATCCGAGCCAAGAACAGACATGATAGGCGAATTGTAGAAAGTGAAATGACTATGGCACTCGGATCAATGCTCCCAAGTAACCCATTGACGAGTCCCGACGTAGCTGCCACTTGAGAACGAAGAGCTGGTTATTAAATAACTGGAAATTAAAACAAGCCATGCGTTCTTTTATAATACTAATAATGTCCCGGTCTTTTATTCGAGACTCCTCTTGAAAGGATTGAGAGAGTTATACAGGAAACCAAGTTGTAGACTACCTCTTTTACAGGACACAAGAATGATAACAAAGTAGGCTGTGTGCTTCTAGTCTTATAGTTTGAGCTGAAGAATGACCATTGTAAAGGAGCATCGTTAGAGTCCCAGGGGATCAAGTAGTCGTAAGCTAATTCCCGCCAGTAAATACAAATGACTAACTGTCTAACGAAACAACATGAAAAGAAAGGGAAAGCTAGATTATTCTCTTTTCTTTTCTTTTCTTTTTTTATATAGGATAAGGCGGTCATCTATTCATTTGGAATAACGCAAGAAGACTCTTATACATGAAGCCCCTGAAATATATCCTATCTAATCGCTGCTAGGATATACGACTTGTTCTCTTTGCTTTCCTTGTCGTATGATATAATTATCTAGCAATAGTCTACAGAACTAAGTGCGGCGTATATGGTAAATTCACTCGAATATGCTTAATCTACGAGATCATACTAGGTGGTGGTGGTAGGACTGATTACGTGAACTTGACTTTGTTATATGACCTTAGTATATGATAGGAGGTGGGGAACTGGAACATGTATTAAATCCGGTTGCCTGTTCTTTCATTACGTGGATCTCTTATACTCTTCGTTATCAAGACGAATAACACTTGTCACAACGCTATCTTCATTCGAAACAGGTAAGAAAATCGTATGTATTAGAGGTTAATTACAGTATATATTCGTAATACACCCATACTTGAATTTCTTTAACGAAACTTGGCCAAATGAAGGGAAATGACCTCCTTCTACACCACCCCTAATCTTCCCACTTTGTGTACGGTGTCATATAGCATATTGAATGGCCATAGGTGTCATTTAGGCAACTAAGAGAAATGTGCAAGAACATGCGTGCTTACCTGTGGTCACAAGGTACTCACAACGTCATCATCAAACCATTTCACATCGTGGGTGTAGCACATGGAGAAAGGTCTGGGAAGTTCTGATGTATAGCCTAATATGAATAGGAGGGCAGTACTGCATGGCTGACGAGCTGTATATCTGCACTGTCGGAACTATTAGGATATCTTTCGGGATTTGAGCATGGTAGGGTAGATCAGTCCCAGATGATCAATTTTAGTTCGACTAGCTAAATAAGATGGCGTCAGATGTAAGATATTTACCTCAATTCTAATACCTTGACTGTATCTTATGAACGTTCGGTGTGGGCGTATATCTAGAGGTTGTCTCTCTCACATTTTCTAGACACAAAAGACGGACTCATTGAACACAAACGATTCGAAAAGATAGAGAGGGAATAATACAACATCCGAGCTAAAAGAGATCTTCAGATGATTCTACAGACTTAAGATTAGCTAAAAACTAACAGATTTATTAGTGTAGTTTTGAATTATTGAGATATACTATAGAATCCTAACGAAGGTTACCTCATGCAACCTTAAATTAAGGATGATTAGAATTAAGCGAGGAAAAAGAATATGGTTGCGATGTCTGCAAAGAAGACAATTCATCAATTAGGCAGGAAGATACATTGTTAAAAAAAAAAAAAAAGCAACCTCGACTTGTCAGATCATCAGATTCATGTGACACTTCCAGTGGTATCAGGACAAACAGGGCAGGTAGGACTACGCAACGAAGGCATTAAGGGTCTTTCATGTAATAGTAAAAGTCATTTATTTCCCGAGTTTATAACTCGTACGATAGGCAGGAACCTAAGAATTCTGGAAGGAGAAGTTCCTTTCTGTACAGGCATAAACAAGACCTTGGACTTGAGTATCACTCTAGCTATAATCGCATTGGGGACTATCAAGGGAACATTCCAATAGTCAGTAGAAACCGGCGAGAGAGGTATTATGAGTACGCACTGCAGTAAAAGAGATGGGAGTGGATCATCTGCGGGCAGTAAGGCGCCACAGCAAGACAGGAGATGGAAAAGAAATAATAAGGGTTTTATGCAGTCTACATAACCCATGGTTTCCTACACCCCCTTCGGTTCATATTTCTTAAGCGACGTCACCTCACCACCAGAGAGAAAACAAATTCCCGGAACCACACCGAAAAAGACTTCAACGGCCAATAGAACCACCACACCCCCCCTAATACATGTTTCCCGTTAGCGAGGTACAACACAAATGCGGAATCAAAATCTGGGTGAGGATACCAGGCAGGTAGGTAGATAGACTCCGCCACACCCATGACTCATGCATCCAAAGCCCAAGCGCTACAAACGGGAAGTTGTTCTCCAAGTCAGATCGAGCCAAGGCAGATCAGGTATAAAAGCACTGCACCTAAATAGATAGATAGGGTTATAGGCAGGAAGTGTAGGGTGGGCTCCCCATCACGCGCCGGGTGTTACCGACGGATCCGGGATCATAACCCTCCTTTCCCCCTTTCAATCTCCCAACCGAACCGCGTCCCACCACACCCAACTTTTCGCACCGGGAAGATCACATGGCCGGCCGCGAACGTGAGGGTGGGGCGCAGCAGGTTATATCATGTGTGCGACGCGTACGTGATGTGTGTTCCGTATTGTTATTTTCTTCTTCTCTGTGTTTCCCCCCACCTCAATTGATTGTTCATTGGTGGCATGATTATTTCAGTATGTAACCGATGGGTTCCTCAAGGGGCTCATCTAATAGCCAAGTACCTACCTTATGCTTCTTGGTCAGTAGAAATTGAAGCGGCTGCATGAATATCCTGCTTTCTCTTGAGAGTGTTGTGAAGTGCTGGAGTTTAACCAGGTACGCAACACCGAGCAAGCCAGTTAAACTGTTTATCTGATAGAAGTGGGAGAACACGGACGCCGAAGCCAAGTTTCGGGAGTAATAACATCTGTTCGCTCTTGGCTATCAGAAAATTCTCTACTTATCTAGAGGCCAGCATCCCCTTCTTTAGGGTGCAGCTGGTATGATATCTATGAGGGTCCGAGTTCAGTTTCCCAGGGCTGTGTGTATCAAGAAAGCTCCGAATAACTGACCTGCCCCTCTCTTCCATTATTGGCGAATGAATATAAACCGATGATGTCATAAAAGAGGATCGATCTCACCGGGTTTACTCGAGACGCCCACGTTTTAAGGGGCGGCTTAAGTTTGTTCCCTGGTTCAGTCGCGCTTAACAGACCAAAGGGGTCACACCTGCAAGTCATATGTATATGTAGTGGTAATTCTGCAATAGCTTGTGGATCTTGCTCCTAATACTTAGCGAAATACATAGTATTTGGCATGGCTACCTAGTGCTTTAGCCACCTACTTGTTCCATGTTAGCATGTCGATCGGTAAACCAAAGGGCTCGGGTTATGCGGGAACTATCTACGATGCGACATGGCTGTGGACCGTCAATACTTTTCAAGATTACGAGAGTGGACGACATCTGGGTGTGTTACATAAACAAGGGTAGTGTGGATGCTTGCGTAAGTGGGTTGCAGGTGAGCCCGCATGAAGCCATACTGTGGGGTACGGCGGAACAGTGGCATGGGTATATGCGACTCAGATCATTGTAGATGGAGGCGAAGTGGAATGTGTAGCATGTGTGGACGGAATGGGCTTGTGAATCTTTTCTATCACTTTCAGGCTGAACTTTGAAGATTCGGATCCCTTGAATACCACTGAAAAGGGCAAAGATAAGGTCTGGGTTTGCATCCAAGTAGATGGCGCTGACAGGTATGTACCCTGTTGGCTAGATAGGCCATCTAAACGTGTTTATAGAGATAGTAATCATGAGGCATACTAGCAGTTAGAACTAATAGCTAGCTAGACGACGGAAACCCTACACGAATCCGTTCGTAATAGACGTACACGGTAACACATACAGTGAAATCCAAGCTCGCAAATTTGTCACCGGTACGGGATCATGACATACCCAGCTCCCACTCGGTTGAACAAGTCGTGTATTACCGCTTAGCGCTAATTATGAGTCACCCTAGCGGTCTGTGGTGATATGGAATGGTGATAATTCCAAGAAAGATGACAAAGGCAGCAGGTGATAAGCGTAATCACTTTGCGACGAAGGTGTCTAGGCGAGACGCTATTGAGAACAGAGGGTGTGTAGGGCAACCCAAGATTACGAGGACGAGAATGAGATTAGTTATGAACAAAAGGCATTCTCGCGTGCGGCTGTTAGCGGTATCCTCATCTCGTGTTAGGTGTTGGACGAAATCTCTCAGTTAAGACGTGAGTGGGAAGCGTCCTGCCGCATACCTAGTAACGCTCGTTCAGAATCACACACCCAAGCAACGATACACCAGTGGAGACGTTCCCAAGTGATCGATGACGGTTGTCTTTTCTGGAATATCATAGACCTAGGAGACTGACTACGCATCAAGAAAAACAGTTAGACATATGCTGTATACCCACTAATTTTCTTTCGTGGTCGGCTCTCGAAACGGCGCGCCTCGTCACTTTAGTGGGGGGTTAAGATAGAATGTGTCTCAAATCCATCTATGTGAGCCGAACATCAAGTTACTTTTGTGTATCGGTCGAACCGAGAGCCATCTCCAGTTGAAAGATTGAAGAAATGGAGTATTTAATCGCGGAATGGCGGCGGGATGTTGTTATTCGCGCCCTGGCGTCCCGCCCAGCCCATCCAGGTTGGATCAGAAGACTTGGAATGAGCTGCAAGGCGACGGTTTTGGCGAGATGTGGGGTGGAGATGATCAGAGAGGCTGTTAAAAGGCGTTACAGCCGTTAAAGATAGCACCATATTGCCGGTATGCATTAGCAGCGTGGCGAGGGCTCTTGTGTCGATAGTTGGCGCCCAGACCGAAACACTATTGCAGTTAGACGGACGGGAATAACGCAAACAACACACCGGTCAACTGGACTTTTCGTAAAACTCTCGTGTCGGGTTTACTTCCAAGCTGAACAACCACCTCGTGGTGCAAAGCGATCCATGGATTTGGTATAGGGCTGTTGCATGCCCACAGCACCAAGTACCTAGTGGGCTAGGCTCACCACACCGAGCGATAGTTGTGATTCCGTTGATACAGAATCAAGGAGGGTGCTGTTTCGGTTCAGATACCAACAAACACACCAAGATGTGACAATTGAGAACGTCAAGGGCTCCGATTCGGAGGAAAGGGTCGGCCAGAAAGAGGCCAAATTAATGGCTTATACGTAGGTACACAGGGCCCCCTCACATGGCTTTATATGGACCATGACGTTATCGGCACTTGAAGGCGATCAGTTCTAGGGGATGCAGGTAGCCGACACGACGACGACCCGGGGTCAGCCCGGCGACTGAGACTTGACTTGGCTGCCGACATGGGACCGCCGGCACATCTCCCACCATTTTTACGCCATCGCACAACGCGACCATTATGTCGAGTCTGGTGACAGGACGATCATGGGTCTGATGTGGACCGCATACTGTAAGAAGGAATGAGTGTTTTTGCACAGCAGCGAGGGATATCGGTACGAAGGAGTACTTAGTATGGTGTGAACACTGGTGTGAAGAAGCGAAGAGTGGAGAAACGATGCTTTGACGTGAAAAAAAAGGGATGGGTATTGTAGACTACCTAGGTAGGCACTCAGGTATCAAGAGAAGTACCTACCCACCAGGTAAGTAAGTAGCTTACTTAGTAGTGCCGTGTGTAGTGTAGTGTACAAGTATCGATTCTCAGATGCGACGCGAGCCAATCAAACCTAGCACGAAAGCAATCAACCTTTCCCAAAAGGGATTGACATATCAAAAGACCTGGCGCTAGCTGCCCTACAGGCAAATAACCCATCGTGCTATCGGTGCACCAGTGCGGGGACTGGATCTAGAATCGTGATAAAGTAGGTTAGGTAGTTAGGTAGCATGAGACTGCGTATTTGCTGAGGTGCATACCTTACACACCGCTACAATAAGTAGGTAGTACGAGATGTTGCCTTTTCGTTCCTTGCATCTAACGATATCGAAGAGCGCTACAAGTCCGCACCACACTGGATGTACAAATCCTAACCCAAGCGGTTTTGGAGATCAATGATACCCACACAACGCCACCACTACCGAAGCAACCATTTGCGATAAAAGTTCCGCTGAGCCTCCAACTGCACAACTGCCACACCGTACCACACGACACCGTTAACCAACGCTTGATTTATTTTTATTGATTAAATTGATTTATTGATTTAAATCTTCCCTCCAACCCGCCTCCCGAGACACTCTTTACTTTAGAAAGTGCATAGTCAGAAGTGGTGGTGCGATAAGGGATGGGTACTTACTTATACATACCTCACGTTGATATCGAACAGAAGCGACTCCGCTAATACGCTGCGCAGAGGTTCCTACGCCACCCACACCAAACCTCGGCTGGCTTACCTCTAGGTTGTCTATCGGACCACTCTTATCTACATTGGGATATGGCCTAATGCAACGCCATCAACGGTGTATCTCCCTCTTGTCACCTCGATATCAGATGTAGTATGTTTGTCGTGAAGGCGGAAGAAGCGCTTACCTCAGCTTCCCATTGCTTGTTTCGTCCAAGTGCGTCATGGTAGTCAACCACATACTTGGACAGGGGTAAGCTCAGCTGTTCCAATCCGTCCCATGATCGAATTCGTGGGGGTGGCGCACAAGCTTTAGCTACCATACCTCCCTCCATCCTGAGTATACCCGCTCGACTCCTTGGGCCATCCTATCAGTAGAGTCTGGCATCTTGGTTTCTTTGCTACAATGGCCCAGGCGTCCCATTGAATCTTTCTTACCTTTTGCAGCGTTACTATATAATCCCGCTGTGTGTTGTTGTTCTATCGCGCAGTCTACTGCACTTTCGTTACTGTCGTATCCGGCTAAAGGTACGGCGTGCAGCTACTTTGTCACTTTGAGACTTGTCAGATATCAATCTTGGGCTCCCAGCCAGCGCGTACAGGACACTTCAATCCCCAGCTGGGTGTCTCTGCCGGCTGATACTAATAGTACGAGAGTTTTACTTAAGTAGCCTGAGCTCTTTTTGCTGACTGTCAATTCTAAAGTGTCTCGAATCTTACTGCGATTTCTATAATATACATCCAAGTATTGAAAATAATGAGCAAGATTCTGGTTGGGGTGGGGATAAGTGCATCGACATTTTCAGTATTGCCATAAAAGGACTGACACCTCAGAGCAACCGAGTGCCGGTTTTGGTGCAAGCTACCTACACATTGAAACTACCTTTATATACTTAGGTACTCAGTATATCTTGCCGTTCCTTAGGTAGTAAAATGTCGGATTTCACGATGGGGATTTAAATGCCCACCCTCCCCACATTTCAAGGTTATTTCTCTTTCCGTCGAACTATACCTATCGTTCCCTTATCCATTGGCTGGTGATGTAGTACGTACTATTCTTTGTCCAACCATTCACAGCCGGTTATCGACAGTCTCATCCCCGAACACAAATTGCTTGAAATAGATCGTGTTGTTCCAATTGGATACTATGAACTAGGCTCAATCGTGAACGATGATCGTCAGGTTCGCGTTTGTCTTAGGCAGTCGGAACACCTAACCCAGGCCCTAAAGGCCCGTGTCCAAAGCCCAGACACCAAATCAAATGTACGTACACTACAAAACAGGTTACGGATATCTGCAAGGACTCCAGTATAATACGTACCAGGGAATAAGAATATGGGGCATACTCACACACGTAGATTACAGTAGCAATCTCTGATTCCATCACGTTGAAAGAGCCTTGGTAACTAAATTACTAGGTTAGGTGACTCTGAAAAAGGCCTCGCGGCAGCCACAGGCAGTCAAGGCAGTATTCACTACCCCTGTACAATTGGTTGCCTAAGAATTACAGTCACTCCCTGGACAGGACATGTTTAACGCTTCAGTAGGATCATCATTAATTTATTTGAGTTTGCGGTGCAGGCAAAAAGCCTTCACCGTGTCCCTTGGGCCTAAAGACCGACAGGAGGCGGGTATCCAACCGCGGACAAGCTAAGGGAATTTATTGTATGCCACTGAGAGCGAGAGCACAGCGCTACTATACTAGCTTGTGGTGATCTCAAATGGGTCTTGTACCGTGTACCGTGAATCGGATTTCGCCCGCAGTGAGGGTCGGGTTGCACCGGATAGCTTGAGAGACTATCCTAGCATTCGCGTTCTGCGCTTCTGGTGTGTTCTTGAAGCCAAATATGTCTCAGGGCAGGCGTGGGGGAAGCATCTCTTACTGCAAACAAACTAGAAGAACAATAAAAAAATTAAAGAGGGTGGTCGGATATTCAAGACCTCAAGTGTCGTAGGTAGTAGGTATGCAACCATCTATCTACGTTAAGTGTATAGGTATACACAACGGGTGTACAAGAAGCTTTGAGATCAACACCCTTTCCACAGGGTTACATGGCGCGCAAAAGTGCCACCGGCCCACATGCATATGACCGGCTGTTCACACAGCAAGCTAAGGTTAGCGTTTGGGATGCCGTGTTGCCAGGGTCATCCGTCCAAACATCGACGTCTAATAAAAGTCCCGAGTGCACCGAAAGCTGTATCCCGTTGAGCAGGCGATGGGACACATCCTGTCTGGTTATCTGGTTGTCTGGTTATCTGGTTGTCTGGTTGTCTGGTTGTCTGGTTGTCTTGCTGTGTTTAGGTATTTAATTTAGATGTGAGCGGGCCGCAACATTATATCATAGAGAGCCAAGCTCTTCCGAAGCCTGGTTCGAGCCAACCCGCAAACATGCATCTTGCCAAAGAAAACCAGGAAAAGGAAAACCAAGAAGTAGTAGAGAATGAAAAGCTCCTTGGATTTTAGAGATCGAGTGTGTGTGCCCTGGGAACCTTAGGTAGTGTTAAGCTAGTGCAACGTTCCAGAACTCTAGGTACATGTATGTAGTTCTGGCATTTGAAGATTGCAGCTAGCATAACTGTACACCACCTGCACCAACCTCAAACTACCTACTACTTACTAACCTTAGCCTAACTTGCATGTAAGACTTAAAGTCAATGCCTCTAGCAGGCAGGTTTGGTGCACGAGGTTAACCGCCGAGTAACTAGCCTGCCTGCCATTCCCCTCGATAGGACTTGACAGGACTCGACAGGATACGGCAAGATGATGGTGTCTGCGTGTCTGCCTATATATTCATTTTTGTTTTTTGTTTTTTTTCATTCATTTTGGTATGCTTATACCTCCCGTCGGTACCCCGGAACTGGCGGATATAGTACACGTACCTCGGTAAGTAGTCTGGCTGGCTTGTCTGGAATAACCAACGACTCATACCGGGATACTCATTGAGGCATCTCGGTGAAGTCAGGCGAATATTCACGCTCTTCACGTTCTGGGCATGGCAGGTAGAAGGTCGCTTAGGTCACTCAGGTCACTCAGGTCACTTAGGTCACTTCTCGTCGCCGCCGCCGCCGCCGTCGTCGTCGTCGACAACCCTTCCCAGCTCACCCTCCTACTAAGAAGACTGCCCTCCCACCTCCCATCTCCCACCTCCCACCTCCCACACCAGACCAGACCGTCCGATCAGTTTCCGCTTCTGGCATCTTAGACGCACTCGGCCCGCCTTGTTGCGCGTCTTTAGTCTCAAACCAAGCACCCGGCTCGTATCGGCCGAATCGCCCAAATGCAAAAGTGACCTCTGACACTGCTCTGAGCCCCCCAGTTGATGCTACTAAGTAGTATGTCGTCGACGCGCGTGAGGGTATCCTGTTCACGGGCAAAGATGCGCAGTCGCGTCCCCGTCTCCGTCTCCGTCATACTTAGTACATTTGTAGTAGTCTCTGGTCCTTTGCCTCTTCCCTCGTCCCTCTTCCCTCTTCCCTCCATCACAAAAACCTGCAGAGACCTGCATTACCCCAATTTGCCCCTGGTTGAAGCGCCTACTTAGTAACCTGCGATCCTTTGATATATTCTTGATCCCGCCACAGGTGTTATCCACCCAACGGGGTCTGTCAAAAGGGAACGATATCCGCCAAATACCGTAGTCCCTCCATACCTTGTCTACTCTGCGTTCTTTATTTAACTTTCTGTTCATCTCCATACTAATCTTACTCGTAACTTTTGTCAACTCTTGACAACACTTGACAACTCGTCGCCCAAAATAATACCCACGAGTCCATCGTTTGAAACCCCCGGCCAATGAGCCTCATTGCTACTGCTGGTTGCAGCTGCTAAAAGAGGCCGGGGCTATCCTCCAATCACTGCAATCGCTACAATTTCCTACCCGGTATCGCAGAACTTGCCCATAGACAAAGTCTACATATGTAGGTAGACTAACAATAGAGGAGGGACTCGGTGTAAGCGTCTCACCACCCTATAACTGGCCTGGTCCTCTCTCAGGTGCTAGGGATGTCAATATTGCCAATATATATACTTGACGGATAGAAGCCAACTTGCTACCTAGAGAAACACAGCCGGTATCTCGCCAAATAACCACCCCGCAACTCTTAACACGAGACCTACATCCCACCCAAGGTTGCCTGCAGGTCTACCAGTGCCTACTGGAGTGCGTTTTCTGATCCTGTGCTGTGCAGAAGGACCTTGCCGCTGTAACTTACTACCTAAGGGGGTTGGGGGCGTTACAGGTAACCCCAGCACGCAAGCCCTTAGTGCGCTACCTACGGATCAAGACCATCTGCGGGCCTAAGTCTACGACAGGTTCAGGTACCTCTGAAGTACCTATCTAAGACACTTACTCCGCACGGCAGCGTTGACTCGCTGCATAGCTAGTTAAACTGGTAGCGTCGCAGTGCACCTGCTGCAGCAGTCGCAACGGCGGTCGCAGCGGTACACTATAAGTACCTGATCAGCTGCGATAAGCGATAAAACAAGAAGTCACCCGAAACCACAGGGCAGATAATAGTGGGCGCGAGCCAGCAGCCACCCAACCAATGCTCTCTACAGCTGCACCGACGGCCCCTCCTTCGTCGACCCTCCTTCTTCACCACACCCGCCGCCGCCGTTGCCGTTATCTCGATTCTCACCTCCACGCTCCCTCCTCCCACTTATCGCCTCGACGCCCTCCGTCACAACACCTGCACCCACAACCATCCTCGTTGTCCCCCTCGTCGCCACTGCGGTTCGACCGCGCAGCTTCTCCCCCCAGCAGCCCGCCCGCTCCCGCAATGGGTGACTATCGCCATATGAGGTCGGGCAGCCTCAATATTCCCTCGCAAGGCGGTGCTGCCGCTGTCGCAGCAGCAGCCGCCGCAGCTCCCGCTCCAGGCCCAGCTCATGGCCGCTTCGACGGCCCGCGCAGCCCACCGAGTACGTCCCAACGTTCGCGAGTCGAGATGCCTCCTGCGCCTTCAATATGGTCAAGTGCTAACCGTCGGCGGGCTTCAATTGCAGATACATCGCACGTTCCCTGCAAGTTCTTCCGTCAAGGCGCCTGTCAGGCTGGGTCGGCTTGCCCCTTCAGCCATGATCTCGGGGCTGCCTCAGAAACCGTCTGCAAATACTTTGCCAAGGTACGCGACCTCAAGCACCCGTCCATGACAACTAACTGCCCATTCAACCCCCTCTTTTTCGTTTATTCCTTGGCCCCTCCCCGTCTATCTCCGTTTCCGCCTTGGGCTTCGTCTCCGACCCTGTCCCTCTGCTACCCCTATCCTTGTCCCTATCTTTCGCCCTACGCCCTCGCTCTCGGCCTCGCTTCTTGTGCTCGGCTGCGTTCCTCGCCTTTGTGTAGCACAACAAAGCAGTGGCCGAGCGCCGGCGACCGAGCTCACATGAGAGATCGTGTCTATTTTACTAACATTGCTGAAACACAACGCAGGGCAACTGCAAGTTCGGCCCGAAATGTGCCAATGTCCACGTTCTCGCCGACGGTCGACGCATCAATTATAGCAAGAATGGCATCTCCATAGGGCAGCCTCTTCATTTAGGCAACCGTATCAATCCCACCGCGTACAACAACTCGAATAGCGCCCTCACCAATTCCTTCATGCGCGCCGATGCTGGAGCTTCCTACAGCCCTTACGGTTACCCTATCCCACCCGGCGATTCCTTCCAGACAATCGATCGCCGCCCGAGTTTCGAGAACGTGCCTGTGATCGATACCACCTATTCTCACACAAGCTCTGGTTACGGCTCTCCCCGTGATGAAGACCCCACGCGGCTGGGTTTGGGCTTGTCGCCCGTTGGTGCTGGGGGCCTCTCTGTGCTCGATGCGCCCTTGCCCGCTTCATTCGACTCAAATGGCATTTCCAACGCAGCCAGATTTCCAGCTGGTCCATGGCCCTCTTCCGTTCCCTCCCAGTTTGGTCTCGACTCGCCCTCCCCCTCACTAAATGCCGCCAAGGATTCCCGCACCTCCGAAGCCCTCAAGCTGCTGCATCATTCCGCTTTTGGCAGCAATGACCGCCTTTCTTCTACCGTTACTGGCTCTTCACCGCCAACACAGCCCTCTGATGAATACTTCGGCCGGAGACAAATGCACTCGAGTCGCTATGCTAGACCCAAGGTGCTCAGTAGCAGCGCGCCCCGCGTAATCTCCGGTGCGATTGATCGTGATTGGGAGTCAGAGTTCCCCTTCTCGGAGGAAGATTATGTGCCTGACAATTTGAAAGACCTGTTGACGCCCGCGGAGAAGGCTCGCCGCGGTTCTCGTGCTGCTGACGATGACACGAACGGTCACAGGGGGAATGGTTCATCTCCTAGTATTGTCGGTATCAGCGGGACTGGGACACCCAATGCGGAGTCGACCTCCAAGTTCGGTAGTCCGCTCGCATCGAGCCCGAGTCGCTGGGGTCCCCTATTTCAGCGCCAACACGAGGAGCAGGAGGCCAAAAAGCATGCTGTGGGGGCCAGTGCTGGAGCATTTGGACATATTGGAAGTCCCTTACGTCAGTCGAGCTTGAGTGCTGATGTGATGAGATCACGTGTTGCTAGCCGATCTGGTAGTCTCGAAGGACTCAGTGATCAACTACAGCGCACCCGCATCGATAGTAATGGAAGCGGAGGCGAATCACCCTTGTTGCACCCACACGCACATATCCCAAGACCGAGCGGGCGGAATGGCGAGCGACATGTTAGCAGTGGTTCTATTAGTTCCAGTGCTCGGTACACAACACCCATCGGTGAGGAAGATGGCGAGTTTGTGTTCAAAATGGACGAAGATGGCGAAAGAGATAGCACCATACGGGCTAGAAAGCGAACCTCGGGAGTTGGCACCATCATAGGATGGGGTCCCAGTTACGCCAATGCAGTTTCCGCCACTGGGAAAAAGGATGACGGCTCCTCGAGAGTCGTGGACAGTGTTGGTGGCCGTTGAGTTGGCTCAACTTTCTTGGTCACTAAAACAACAACCTTGACACTCAACCAAGTGGGTGGATGCGACACTAGAAGCCTGAATTCTGAAGTTGGAAAGAGATGAGTTGGCGATATACTCGTATCCAATTCACGAGCTATGATTGACGCCTATGCTACGAAAATCATCATCTCAAATGTCTATCTCCCCGCGTTCCTCGATCGTTGGAGCATTTTCGCTGCGGTCCGAATTGTAGCAAGGGCGGAAAATGACGGTCGATCATAGAAGCATTGACACGTATGAAGACGCATTACCGGCATGGAAAAAGCAGCATCATGGCAAGGAAAGACGAGAGGTTGTAAGAGGAACAGGAGTTGGCTGGCAAAAACTATACTTAACTTTTTTGAATCTTGTCTATACCATCATCTGCCCTGACTGGGCCTCTCTCTCTTGTATCATGCCGGAAATATGAACGGAGTTATGGGGGGGTTTTTTCTCTTTGTTTTTTTTTTGTTCAGTGCTGCTGCTTTTATGCGTTGATCATTTGCATCGTGGCATCATAACAACATCGTAAACATGTTCACTAGATGGATGGACGGGTAATCTCTGCTTTCTATACTAGCTAGTACTAGGCTTACCTGGCGCTAGATGTACGTACTTACCAAAACTTCCAAAAATCAAAATGAATGAGTTCATAGCCGAGTCACTAGCCTCTAATGTTTTGATTGCACGGTGTAATCTAATAAGTTACAATACTATCCGACACTCTACATTGAAACCTGAGTTGTAAACTACATAAGTCGTAGGAGATGCGACTAACTACACAACGATGACCCCTGAGGTACGTAAACGACAGCCATACATCTTCACAGATCCCGACGTGTTTTATTGATTCCCTCCTATCCCCTCTCGGCCACTCTCGCTGCTACTAAGGGTTAAGCATATGTCCTTACCCTAAGTAAGTACTTATGCGTCTAGCAACTTAATCCCCGTGCTCCCGCGTCGGAGCAGGCGGTGCCGCCGCCGTCGCGAGATCGACATCGGTCCGCGGCCAGAAACGGCTCAGATCCCCGACGGGCAGGTTCAACGTTATGCGCATCTCGCCTGCCATAATGATGAAGGTCATGTACCAGCCTAGCGCGGCAACTATGAAAAGGAGCGCGCCGCCACCCTATATTGGGATCTTGTGTCAGCGGTGGACTTAGGTTAACGGTGGATGGAGATAAGTGAAGGGAAGGGAAACAGGGGGTGAAAGAGCCGCTTTTACCGTTTGGAGGCGCCCGGCAGCTTCGAAATCGCCGGCTGCTACCTTGAAATCTACCAGTGAAAGAAGTTAGTGGCTAGATGCATCTTGAAGGCGCGTGGAAGCAATGGGCATTCCACTAGGTTTTGTTCTTCCGTGCCAGCTCCGTGCTTCTAGTTATCCCTCATTGCTAGCCAAGACGCATTCCCCTTAGCCTATTCGTCTGGACCTATGAATTTCCCCTCCCTCTCTCTCTACTATCCTTTTGTCCGCCTTTTCACTTTGAGTGAGAACAGGAAAAGGGGCTATTGTTATGCGTCGACGAGGCATCCAGTCTATCATTCTCAGATGAGAATTCACCAGGATGTCGACATAATCCGAGCACAGCACAATACGCAAGCATATCTTAAGAGCCACGCCCGATTTCCAACATTCAATCTCTCGTTCTCGGATAGGAGGGAAGAAAGAAGAGGTAGGGATAAACTCACAAGCACCGGCCAATATCCAACAAGCCGTACTAACGAGTCCGAAGATAAGCGCAAACACCGTGTTAATTTTAAGCGTGAAAATAAAGAATGTGAACAACGCAAACCCCCAAACGACGAGGTATAGGCCGACGTCCGTATTGAAGGCAGGTGATGTGGCGCCGGTCGGATCACCGCTTGTTGCGTAGGGCAGGGACAGGTTCAGGGTCGGTAGCTGGATGACGCCGAAGGAGAGCCAAAACACGGAGAAGAGACCCATCACCATCACTGTTTGGCTAGAATTAGTATTCTGAGACGTCCCGTTGAAAATAGATGCTCAATGTTCCGCTTCTTTCTTTATCTGTACCCCTCCTTCATAATCACAATGCGTAGTTTATCATCCCCTGCGAAACCTCGATACATGCATTTGGCTCTTGTGAGGCATTATGATGAAGACTCACTCGGGAAGAAGTTTCCCATGATCCACTCGAACACCATGGCGAAGGTCAAAAGTAAGGGCCCCGTGAAAAAGAAAATGCCGACAACGGGCGCGAAGCCCTCGGAGCCGCCCCAGCCCATCAACACCATCGAGAAGGTAAAGGTCGAGATGACGAAGCCGACGAAGCCGAGTGCGGTAGGGTTGGCGAATCGTAAGTTATAGTCTCCTACCTTCGGTACTTTTGGGGTGAGGTAGAGCTTTAGGTGCGATCGTTAGCATAGAGCAAGGTACCGTCCATGTGTATTATCGGGTGGTGTGCAAGTGAAGAGAGCCGATGAAACTAAGGGTAATGATGAGACGGATGATTAGAGAACGACATGAATCTTATTGTGCATAAGCTCGAGAGACATTATAATGTGGCCTCACTTTTTCAAAAAGCTCGGGAGGCATCGTGACAGTGGTGTCCGTGCGATGAAGCCCCTTCTCGACATCATGATTATTCGTAGTAGTGTCACTACCGTGTCCCGCCATCTTGTACGATCTGATGAAAGCCCTGATTACCCTACAGTCAAAATCAAATGAAACTACTAATTGACGGCAAAGTCCAACGTGAAAGTAAGAAAGAGGTCATTCAGGCATGATCCCTCCACCAAGGGCGCCCTCATTGCCATATATTATATACCGCGCGCTACACACCACATACTACGTATCGACACCAGCATCTGCATCCCTACCTCTCACATCCAACAGCCGACAAGATGCATCCGCGCTACACGGTCACTTGATAGAAATCACAACGGGATTCGCTGGAAGCAAGGGTTCAGCTCTATACGTGAACTTACAACACAACCCTGGGGAACATTAACATGCCACTTAACACGGTGTTTATTCATATCCTCGAGCTTCCGCATCCTCCGTCCTACAGCATCTAATAAAGGACAGGGACGATGGGGGGGCATACCCAATAAACTCTACGTAATACCCGTTCCGGGTCCTATACATCTCTAATGAGACATCTTATTATTAGCAGACACCTATTATTGCTTATAACGGACAACCAAGCACGGGTCATGTAGCAATGCCGAGCTTCTGGTAGAAGTCCATAATACCTCCATCCCTCTAAGGGGTGTGTGTCCGAGCTTAGGCAATGAATTCCATCGCTTAGTGCGAGAACTCGGAAGAGCCTAGGTGAAGTCGAGGGAGCTTCTCACCTCTGCCGACATTGCGCCAAGGCCCAGCGCAGCGGAAACGGGAACCCCGTACCATGTCCTATACCGATATATATATGCAAGCCATCATGTCGTTAGGCTGCGCGCAGGTTACATTGTACCTATTACCCCCCATACTACCCCCATTTCCCCCGGGGTGCCGCGCTCCAATGCGGGGACAGGACCCCCTCGACTCTCGCGATCGTACGGTACCACACCAGGAACGGCGTAGTGAGCACGGGAAGCACCCACTTGCCCAATAGCTTTGTAAGCAAGCCCGGGGTTGTCTGTATCTGTTGGGGTTCGCTATGGTTGGTCAATTGGGCGCGGCTTCGTTGTCGAACCGTGCAGTGTAGCTGACGCGATGGAGGGGGAGACGGAGAACTACTGCTGGTTTCGTCGAGAATGCTTGGAGACAACAGTTGGAGACAGATAAACAGCTCGCAATGACGCATTTTCGTTACCTCTGTACAGTATGTTTTTCGCCCTCGCTCGTTGGAGATAAGAGAACTACGCATGACACTATAGATAGAATGCCAGGGCTTCATGTCGAGTAGCATTCGCGTCCATTTTTCCCCCGCCTCACATGCAGCTTTCTTGTTAGCAAGAGTTACATGTTACCCGGTAATGAGGTGGTGTATGATGACGAATCATGAATTACTTGGTAGCAAAGATGTTCATCGGGAGGGGTCAATAATGCTAGATAAGCAAAGCACTCTTCGTAGACATGGGCTCACGGAAGCAATCAATCGAATTATTCAAGAGTTAAGAAACCAGGACGCAATCTGAAGTCGAGGATATACCGTTTTATCTCGATAAAACCCACATTGATAAGAATTGATTTGATAATACAGGTTCAAGCTGAAGGAGGCCGTGTGACAGCTATGTTAATGCATGCAATCCCGTCGACGTGATGGTGCACCACGCCGGCCACGAGATAAGCACGATAGCTACTCAGTACAGTCCAATGTATAAGCTTACTCCAAGAAGCAACTCTACTCTTAATTTCGAGACAGATATGTTTTGGGGCCCTCATGAAGACAAATGTGCCTCCATAATCCCACTACCCAGTCGTCTTCAACCTACTGATGAAGACTTTACTTACGACCTCACGAGCAGTCTTCGGCCCGAAAGACTTTCGTTCGGTATAAGATAAATCTAGCTTATAACTACACATTTATGTAGCTTGCTACACACACACGGTACTCGGGTGCGCCACTCAGCCACCGTCCAGGGAGTATGAAACCACCAGGTCCCATCACTTCTCAACGGGCTCCTTGCGATTTGAATACGTCGTATACGTGACACCAAGATGATATGCTTATTATAGAAAAAGAAACCGACGCATGTTCATAATCCCCAAGTAGTTGAATGCATGAACGTACGAACCTGTGCCGTTCGGTCCTAGCAAACCAGTAGACATGTCCAACCCTTTTGACTTCACTTGTCTTGAGATTTCCAGCTAGAATCTGTATTGATCCTTTCCAATCTGAGACTATTACTTCCTAGTCTTATCACCAGTTCCAATGAGCCACTTGTTTGTGATTGAAAGACCTGTGGTAGCTGTAGTCTGCAAAGGTTGTCGCGAAGTGAGTGCACGATCACGGTGAGAATGTTTCGCATATAGATGTGGAAGATCTACCATGAAGGATTATAGAGGTCTGAAACAAGAATCCCCGATGAGGTCATCGAAGGATGGAGGACATGAGTCCGAACTCTCCATGTCGAGTTGTATCCATCCTTCAGTGCTACGTAATGGCTAGCCAATCAACCCTCAATCAATCATTCGCAGGATGGCTGCGCATTGGGAGCCTCAGCCCCATTCGGACTCTGTCACCACTTTAAATAGGAGAAATCTCCATTCGACGACTTCACTGCCTTGTCACCTCACTGATCCTCTGGCCTCCTTCATCATCTTGAACTCGGTACTAATTGCTTGCAAACATTGATGTGCACCAATCCTAGGATCATCATCGCACCCAGCTGCCTATCTGAACATCGCGTGATACAATGGCGAACGAAAATAGAGCCACTCTGGGGACAGTAAACATAATCAGCGAAGGATCTTGTGAGGTCGCCGACCACGTTGACGGCAAGGCAGACTAAATAGGTAGGTCTTAGACTTCCGCGACTGAAGTCAACTACTCGTCGACATGAGAAGCAAAAAGATATATATAAGTCGTCATGCTTTCCTGCCAATATTTCCCGTCTGTAAGTCTCGACCCTACGAACAAGCAACACCAGAAATCCAATCACCTTCGATCATAGCCGAGTTCTCCCGCATCAATCATATCTTGCTTTCCCAAAAACAAATCATCATGAAGCCATCCACACTTCTCAACCTCGCTATTGCCGGACGCCTTGCGACCGCTGGTGTCCCTTCTGAACGGATTTATACCGCTCGCGGCACTAGCCTTGTGGCTCGAAGCGACTGTCATTCAGGCGAGTTGTTGGTCTACCGAACAGATGATCGATTCCTCTGCGTCGGAACGACTGTGTTTTGGACCGGTGTAGCGCTCACCAGCATCACTGTGGCCACCGCCAGCGGAGCCGCGAGCCAGTTCGCGACATGGGTTGTGAACAAGGTAACCGGCGAACCCAGCGCAGATGAGAGCAAACGAGACACGACCGAGAAGCATGCCGAGAAGTGGTTTGAGGATGAGGAGACTGTGACGTATGGGTGGAAGCCGCCGACCGTCGCCGGCCGGGACATGGTCATCCCGTACATCCACAATATGACAGTCACATACAGCAAGTCCACCGGCCTCATGGCGCAGGCCGAGATGACCTTTGACGGAGAGCACGACCCCGTCGACAAGTCCGGGCTCGCCAAGCGTGACACCACACCAATCACCATCACATACTATGCCGTCAGCGGCCATGAAGAAACCAAGCTTGGTTACGACGATCTATACAACCTTTACCACCAAGTCTTCATTTCCTCTCCGGGCGGACTCGGCTCTGAGTGCGGTTATGCTGCCAACAGCGGCACTTGGCATGGTGCTTTCAAGGTGACTGTTTCTGGTGCTCCAGACGCAGGATCGTGCTATGCCGAGAGACAATACTGAACTCATCTCAATGGTTCAAGCGAGATTTTCGTTGGCTACAATGTTAGGATGACAAGCGGATGGTACCTCTGTTGTTAGACTTGGCTGTGGGCACATGGTGGAGCTTGAAGTTACTGTAGATTGCATTAGATAGGTTTTGACTGAGATTCCTCAATTTTTTTTCTTTTTCCTCATAGAAATAAATGAAACTTTGGATTGAAAGAGTAGTATCAAGTATTAATAGTTCCTTTTCGAAATATGGAGTATAACTGAAGCGCAGTCGGGGACAGCTGAATCAGTAGTATGCCCATACCGCCACGACGAGTCAGCAGAGGCTGTAGTAGTCAGAGTTCTGAAACATTGCTTCATTGGGTCTTACAATCCAAATATATTGGTCTCAGCCAAACATAGATCCGCTTAGGTAAAAACAACGCATGCTGGCTTAAGTGTAGAAGCGCTCTGGGTCCAAGTTGACTCGCATGAAGCAGGGTAGCCCCCGGGTAGCGGCCACAATCACAAAACGAAACTATTCTGATAACAGAAAATCATTGATAGTATATCCTGTTTACACCATTGCCTTGCGGCTTTGCACTCCTCTAAGTTGTGAACCTGCGTGACACAGGCAGTCGTTGTCTCTTTATCTTAGCTCAGCTCCTCAAAATACAAACACATAATCTTTACAAATCTCACGCTGAACCCTTATTACTGGCGTAGCCTTTGATACTATGTATTAATTCAGTCATGCGCAATCGCAACTTGCCGGACTTCGTGGTATTTTGGGAGGTGATAGGCGAATGAGACGTGTGAACCAACGATAATAATGACGCCGAAGCACTTGACGACGCGCCCATAACGTCAGTCGGCCGCCCTGAAAATCCCAATATGTCAACTTTTTGTTGTTCGTAATGTAGTTGGTGTTGACACTTTGCATGGGGGATGCGAATTACATACGTATATTTCCCGCGCCGCCAATCCCGTAACCTCGGAATTGCATGTCGCCCTCTACAACATCGTCATCTTCGTCGTCATCCCTATCTTCATCTTCAATCTCGCTATTTTCGCGGCTCATATCTGTACGTGCGGTTGGAGTGCCGCTTTTCGCCTGCCCAATGTTTGCTACAGATACCGAGCGCACCATCACTAGTCGACCTTGTATACGCACGCGGCGAGGGCGTTCTCGACGCGGCAGGAGTTGGCTTGTATCTGAGTCTAATTCGACGACTGGAAGCGTCTTGTCGTTAAGAGTACTCGTTCTACTATGAATGTGCCCAGCGATGCGAGAAGGTAGCCTATCTGCTGGAGGAGATAGTGATGTGAATGGCCCAGAGGACATCGTGATAACTTCGCAGATAAAGTACGCAGATTCTTAGAAATATCTGAGGTAGCTTTGAGAGAGTAATGGACAAACTGTGAAATTAATTCTTTTCAGGTGAATCCAGGGGTATTTACGATTGAACCCACATGGGCAATGCCGTGTTTCATAGATATTTACAAGGGAACAGGAGATAGCGAATGAAGAAAGGGGCAGGTACAGCATACACTACCGTATAAATAGTTCAGCCGCATTGAAACATAGGTATTACAGGCCATGTGGTCCCAGTACCATAGTACCATGGAGTTGGAGGCGCCGGGCGTTGTCGATCCTTGCATAGGGTAGCAATGATGGCGTTCAATAAGTTGCTAGCCTAACGGTTAGCCTTCACCTGGACGAAAATGACACTGTAAATAGGTTCCGTACATATGTGTACTAAGGCTGATACGAGGTTCCATCGCTTCATTTATGTTGCAATGAACATCTGACCTAGAACCGTCGTTATATGGTGAATCAAGGCTATCAAACTATCTACAGATATTTCCTAAAATGTATACTCTATCAGTATTATGCTCTCATTGGCTACTCGCTCCATACTATGGAACTCTCTCTATATTTGATCTAGATCTGAATGAGATATCATGAATTAGCCTCTCTGTGGGATGAAAGTTTTCCGAAGGAGAATAATCAAGGAAAATATTGCCTGTCTTCTTGTCTTTCTACAGTGGGGGCCAAGGAGCGGCTCTGCGATGCCAACTTGTTACCAATAATCTCTCTGATCTCGATGAGGAATTGATAACCACACTACCAGATGAAGCGTGAGGCATCCTAAATTAACGACGCTAACTAGCGATATGTGGCATTTATACGCACGTGGAAATAGTGTTATTAACATGGAAAAGCACGTCTATTGAGCCAGCACACAGGAAATGTCCAAAGCTAGTCAAGCCACGAGAAGCTTGGTGTGCAGTGTACTAATAAACAGCGCTACGTCGACCGAAAGCTCTACAGTCTCGATTGACTTTTGACTTAAGAATTCGTAGGATCTTGCAAGAAATTCAGGCTCGAGCCGCATCGCTTACCAACGAAGACCGAATCGCCATCAGCTAATTCCTTCCGCTCCCGTGACTCAGCCGTACTTAGACCATGTATCTAGGAGTTAGCGTGGCGTCGTCCGTGGTGGCGCACGCTATGCTAGGTATTTGAAGTATACACAGCTTGAAATCCGCGACTAACTTGACCTTCCACCTTGCCTGCTCGGAAACACAGGACACGCCTCTCTAACGGCAATTCACGGTCCTTAAAGTACTACGTTTAGTGTTAGCCACTAACACCTTGGGACTACAAGTTAGCGTTGAAGAAACGTCGCAGATGGCCTTCCGACACGAAGGAAGATGGAGGTTCATATGTGTGCAGATTATGTGGCCTCATTAACCATCAGATGTACTAAGATGCTGACTTTGCCAGCAGTAATGAGATGCAGTCAGAGGCGATGTACGGAAGTTCCGACCAGCGCCGGGAGTGCGGAGAGAGTAGACGCATCCGCCTCAGTTCTCGGCGCTCGCTGTCAGGGTCAAACGCCGATATAATTATCCCTGGCTTTACTCGATTTCAATTGCGAAGCTGGAGTCCAGGCTGATGAGTCTATAGACTTCCCAGCTTCGTACAAATAGTGAGTAATACAATAAATATAGTCGCCTCTGTGTCGTAATTTGAACGTAAGTGTCAAATACATACTAACTGATGGCTAACAAAGAAGATGGTGTCAATCACATATGGTCCGGGTTATGGAGACAGCTAAGTCCCAAAAATCCCAAGAAGGCGGAGATAGCTCAGTCCTAGCGCTAAAACATGCTGACACTTACAAGCGAAAGATATCTTTCTCCGCGGCCCGTAAAGTCAAATCGGGCTTCCCGTTTCGACTTGAATTGGAACTGGCATTGTCATCTGAGAACTAGTACGCTGCACATGGCTTTGTGACAGTGGTAATATCTAGGTCCGGTTGCCCTCCTGATTATTAACGTGGGGGATATTATTGTTCCTGCCCAGGTCAAGGCGTGGGGTCTCAACGATGACAGGGTATTTCTTTCAACTCCGGTTTATATCCGTCACGAACTCGGGTATCACAGCACCAAGGGCTATACAACTTTGCCATCTAGTATGAGCAACAAAGAGTTCGAAAGTATGACATCAGATACAACACGTAATTTCTCCTTAGTAATTAACTACCATGAACCGCCAGTGTGAATTCCGGCCATATCATAGCCAATGACGAGCTCCGGGACCTCCTACACGGTGGCGGTCGTCCGCATCCGTGGGACATGCAGTTCAGATACACCCGAAGTCGGTATGCAAATTGAATGGTTGTCGACAAGCCAACAACTCTCTGTGTCTATGGAGGCAGTGGTGGCATGACCAACGCCACAAGCTCGCGAATACCAAGTCTCTTACTGACAACACCAATCTAGATCGTAATAACTTCAAACATGCTCAGACTACTCTGGTATCCTAATCCCCGCTCAAGATCCATCCTCCCCAGTCCCACCGGTGCGGGTCATCTTCAGATGCTTTAGCGGTTAACCTAAGGATGCGGGAAGTGGGTTTCATTATCGATGTGTCAGTCGAAGCTCCGATCCAGGGGTGTTTCCTTAAGGGCGCTTTTGCGAGCAAATTCTTCTCGCCTGCGTTAAGTGTCAGTCATACTCTGTTAATAATCGAAGCGGGCTTCAATCTGCGTTTCTCCCTTAGCCCGGTCCCAAACATGATGTCTTCGTTTCTTTATATGAGTAGCCTCGTAGACTAGTCGTTCGTCACCTTTTTCATCTCAGCAACCTGCAGTAATAGCTCTTTATCGGAGTCTAGTATCTCTTGTCATAGATACAACTCACAGCAATTCGCAAGAATCTACCATAATAAAACAGAATCTTTTGATCTTTCTCTCTGAGTGAAGAAGTAAAGTTTCCTGCATGCGTATCTCAGCCTCAACTCGATGAAAAGGTTCTGATCCACGCCACACATTCGGAGAACAACTTATTGGCTTCACATACCGATAACATGCCAACATCCACTACTCCAAGCTCCAGCGATGGAGACCTCCGGATAGACATTGAAAAGCAGGAATCCCGAGATGCTACGAGACATGAACAGCTAGTGGCCCATGGGGAGACAGCACCTAAGGGTGACGAAACTAATGAGCAGTGGGACATAGAGCCGGAGCCGGACTTTCTCAACGGTGACGCAGGCGGCGCGGCCGGGGCCCTGAATCGAGTGCTCAGCCGTATCTCGACTAACGCAAGCCGGAACCCTGGACCACCGCCGGATGGCGGAAAGAAAGCCTGGATCATGTGTAAGCTAGACTAGTGCTTGGGTCGCGTAGCTTGCTTTATTCCATTAAGAGGTCATATACATACCTGATTAATTGCACGCTAACAGCTGGCTCATAGGTTTGTGTGGTCACTTAGTCATCACGAACACATGGGGTTTCATCAACTCATTCGGTGTCTTCCAAACCTACTACATGGAGCTCCTAGGGCGTCCCCCGTCAGACATCTCGTGGATCGGTAGCATCACCGTGTTCCTAACGTTCTTCATCGGGACGTTCACGGGTCGCCTAGTTGACGCCGGCTTTCTGCGGCCAATCTTATTCGTCGGGACCGCGTTCCTAGCACTCGGTATTTTCACTACATCCGCCTCCACGGAGTACTGGCAACTTCTCCTAGCACAGGGATTGACTGTAGGCCTTGGATGTGGGTTCCTGTTCTGCGCAGCCATCACTACCGTTGCGACATACTTCAGCTCAAAACGCTCTTTCGCCATCGGCCTCAGCGCTTCCGGCACCGTCACAGGCGGCCTGATATATCCCGCTATGGCCCGCCAGCTTCTGCCGTCTATCGGGTTTGCTTGGACTATCCGTGCCATGGGTCTCGTCATGGTGGTTACGATGCTTTTCGTACTGGCGTCCATGCGGTCACGCGTTCCTCCACGGCGCACCGGCTCGCTCGTCGAACTATCGGCGTTCCGCGAGCT
The DNA here is from genome assembly GCA_022495085.1 of Xylaria sp. FL1042. Taxonomy (NCBI): domain Eukaryota; kingdom Fungi; phylum Ascomycota; class Sordariomycetes; order Xylariales; family Xylariaceae; genus Xylaria; species Xylaria sp. FL1042. The sequence continues at coordinate 170,187 of MU380176.1, read as the reverse complement.
TGAGTATACCTTCTATACCGTGGGGATGTTCCTCAATTTCTGGGGTGTATACCTGCCCATCTACTACCTCGGCGCATACAGCCGTGATTCTGCATTCGTTCATCCCTCGCTCTCATACACCAACTCTCTCAACTTGGTGTTGATCCTCAATGGCGTCAGCATCTTCGGTCGATTGCTGCCAAACCACCTCGCTGACCGCTACGGCCCCCTTAACATGCTCGCTCCTTTCGCTCTGTTCGGCGGCATCACCATACTTGCTTGGATGGTCGTGGATACCCCTACAAAGATATATGTTTGGGCCGCATTCTACGGAATCACGGCCGGAGGTGTCCAGAGCCTGTTTCCCGCAGGTCTCAGCTCGCTAACCACAGATCCACGCAAGCAGGGAACTCGTATCGGCATGGTATTCACGATCGTCAGCTTTGCCACGTTGACAGGAAATCCAATCGCTGGCGCCATCATTGCTGCGAACGGTGGAAGGTATAACGGCGCACAAGGCTTTGCCGGTGCGAGCTTGTTGCTCGGCGCGTCCTTAATCTTTGGGGCAAGACTTGTGAGAATGAAACGAACGGGTTCAGGGTGGGCAGTGAAGATATGAAGAGTCTTATTATTCTTCAGTCATTTTGGGTTTTGGGAAGAGTGTTTTACGATAAATCATGCAGCGTTTATACTTAGGCAATGAGAGGAAGCGTAGGAAGGGCTAGACAATCTTTTATCGCTAAATAATCTCAGAACTTTCATGTAGAGGCTGATACTAGCCTTGCGCAGTTTAATGCAACTTTTCTAATTGCACCCCGTATGTGTGGTCTCTACGACCCCTCTCGTATGCAATCACATATATGTCAGTAATATATATCGTTTTAGGCGCGGGCGAGTTCAAGTAATCCAGAAAGGAGGGTTGCAGTTGCGACCTTGAATAGGGGTCGCAGCGGATATTTCGGTGACCCTAGGCTGCGGCATTCCATGCGGTAATGATGATGAAGCTTACGATTTAAATGCCCAGAAATATGAGAGCGCAGTATGATTCCGGCCCGCGAGCTTAGAATTGAACTTGCTAAACGCGCTCATCTGGCAAGGAATCGAGTAAAGCTCTATTGCTTCCCCTCCAACGGCTCCGCCGCGCACTGGATGCTTTCCGGAAAAGGCATGTGGAAATGCTCGGCACTGCGACCGATAGAGCCTCGGTCAATAGTTCTAGATTGTTATTGTTGTCAATTATACCTAGGTGCTAACATGGCAGTCCAATGTATGTGTCGAACTATTCTTGCGAAAAATATTGTTGTCGGTATAGAAACAGAAGACTAACTAAGTAGCTATAGTAAGCTAAATTTAGTATTAGAGCGAGTCTATTCAAGTGTGAGGTTTCTTCAGATTACCATCACCAGCTCATGGCTGGTGCCTAGTCGCAGCTGGAAAATTACCGTATTTGATAATCCGAGGTCCAAGGTGGGCGCGAATACTACGACTTGAACCCCCTTACTAGAGCCGGATAAGCCGAGTATTGGAAAGTTAATATCTATTGTCGAATGCCAGTGTAGAACGGTTAGGCGAGTCCTGCAGGGTAGCATTTTGCATAGGTTAGGTCTCTACATTACAACTTTAAAACTACTGCAATGCAGATCAGCTAGCCTCCATTGCTGTGTTTCCCCTCCTCATCCGTAGGTCCCGTGGCTCGTAACAAATGCTTCTAAAAGGCCGAGGCTGTACAACGGGAAGACCCTGCTACTAATAATACAAATTTTCCTCACTCTACATCTACGATGAGAATTTCGAAGTCCTTGTTCGGATCTTCCTGGAGCAACAGAACATTCTCCTGCTATACGCCTTGACATTACCAGTAGCATCTCGGAATCTTCACTAAAGGCGCCATAAACGAAAATGGCCGAATTCTTGATTACCGATGACTCTCTGACTGGCTTGAAAGACAAGGTAGTCATTGTTACAGGTGCGATGGCCGTCTCTCAGGTTTCATGAAGGGGGGTTCGACCTCCTTTCGTGGATGGTATTTAGCTTACGCAACGCTCTGCTCCAGGTGGTTCCTCGGGAATTGGGTTATCAGCAGTCCAGCAGCTCCTCTCGCTAGGTGCGTCAGTGATTGGCGCCGACCTACACGAACCCGCAGAGGACGCGGTGAGCTCTGCACAATTCACCTTCCACAAGACCGATATATCGAAGTGGCAAGACCTACTCGGGCTCTTCAAGAAGGCCGTAGAACTCCACGGCCAGGTGGACCACGTCTTCGCCAATGCTGGTGTCCGACCAGAGACCAACTACGTTGATGGGATCGAGCTGGACGAGAACGGAGACCCTAAGGAGCCAAGCCGCTTCGTCCTCGATGTCAACCTGAACGGCGCAATCAACACAACGACCCTCGCTATCCACTACATCCGTCAGAACCCGAGCGGGGGTAGCATCGTTATCAATAGCTCCGCAACGGGATTGCAGCGCTTCCGTGCTGTCGATTACTGTGAGTACCCCCCAGTCGTCCTTGAAGTCGCACCGGGGGGAAGCGACATAAGGCTTCATCGAGCCCAGCTACTGTTTTGAGTCGGGGATGACAAAAAGCTGACGATCGGCAGGTGTATCGAAGCACGGCACAATTGGACTCATGCGCGGCCTGCATTCAGTCCTTACAGTACAAGATGCCCCCGTGCGCATCAACGCCTTAGCACCCAGCTGGACATCAACCGGCATAGTGATAGACGAGCTTTTTAAGCAGTTTGGCGTCTACACCCAACCGGCCAGCGCGGTCGCGCGAGCCGCCCTGAAGCTGATGGCCGATGAGTCGCGCCGCGGACAGCTCATCCACATCGATCACGGCGTGTACAAGGAAGTTGACGAAACTCTCCTGAACACCTACAATACCTTCTCTCATAAGGACACGATAAGTGAGGACGATGCGATGGGTCTGATGGCAAAGCACATCGATGCTCATGAAGAAAGAGAACAATGAGTTTGGGGGGTAAGGTGTTGCTTATGGCGGATTTTTCTCGTCGCACATGCGTAAATACCTGAATATCTACTTGAACCTTAGGTACTTTATTTGAGTGCTTAATAAAGCATCGCGAAGCTTTGGATATTCGATGTTGTATACTTCAAATGATCATATTGAGTTAGATGGTACGCGCGTTGCTAGGCGCTATAAACCAGCAAGCATACCTAGGTACCCCTAAATGGTTCTCGTAATAGCGACTCCCTCCCAGTACGCTAAAAAAAAAACACCACTCCCTACTTAGGTAGCTGTCCATACCTAGGTAGGTAAGTAAAGTATCTATGAGGACCCCTGAAAGTGGAGACGCGTTGTCAATTATTTACCACTCCAAAGACATCAACATACCTACCTCGCCTACTACAACATCCACGATGAATACTTGTGCATGAAGTGCTAGTTTACTCTTGTTCACTTGATTTTCTATGTATGTGGCGATTATGTACCTACTTAATCGATCTTCATCATGAGCGCCGGTAATTTCATTCGCCGCTCCAACCTGAAGGAATCCTTTGACCAAGCCACTGGTCAGACATTTCTTCAATGGGATGTTCCAGCACCTAAACCGATGCCAGTGCCATGGAATCGGGTCCCTCACTTTATTTCGACGGAATACTCACCATCACCGCCAGCATTTGGCGCAGCGCCGCTCGTCGATATTTGTTCAAAAGTTGCTGCGCAACACATCGAGGAACTAGACAAGTCGCATCTCCAGGACCTTCCCACCCCGTGTAAGTACGGGTCTCTCTCACGTTACGGGATTGATATCAGAGCTTGCCGAAACTCCGTCGCATGTTCCGCCTAAAACGCCCATTGCTGACACTTGACGTTATAGTGGTCAGTAGAATATGGGAGCATGTTAGGCAAACGAGCAGATTCTCTGTAGAAACCTGGAAGCTTCTGGCCGGTATCCTGGCAACTAGAGCCAGGAATGAGAAAGGGACAGAACGTCCCATTTGTGAGATGTTGATGACCTATAGTCTCCAGATCCCCCAGACACAGCCTCTTGCAGCTTACATAGAACCCCTGGTTTCTGATACGCTTGACTTCCTGACACATCTGGTCATCGCTGGCAATGTCAATGGCGGGACGGCTGAATTGTTACAGTTGGTTCAACTAAAGAATCTGGCTGTGCTCGAGATCATCGCTGTCGACGTCAATGATGGAGATACAAGTACCTTCCCGCGATTAACAGACTCGGTTGTACGAGAGTGGTCTACAACGCCGGGCGCCTTCCCTTTCTTAAGGGTTCTGAAAGTTTGGGGGGAAGACCACACCACAAGACATTCCCTCCGTTATATCGATGCGTTCCCATCCCTTGTCGTGTATGATGTCGCTGGGAGAAAGCGCGATTGGGCGCGCGATCCGCACGAGATAGCGGTCTCGGCATGGAAATCGACACGTTGGACGTGGACAATGAGCGCTACAGAAAATGCACTTCGTTATTTTGACCTTTTCAATGCCAGCATCCCTAATGACAAAACATTAATCCATAGAAAACTATTTCAGGGCCCGGAACTCCTTCTAATAGACGATGTCGACGATAGTGAAGAAATCGACAAAGCGTTGACGGAGCTCGAAATTTTTATTCACAATCACAGCCAAATATGGTTTTTCCGGGGTGCTAAAGGGACGTGCTACTTGTATGAAAATTCCTTGCACGGGGAACGTGAATCTCGAGAGGCCGGCTTCTGGGGTTTCCTCATGTATTGCTATATTGGAAAAATCTTGTCCAATCGAGACCTAAGCGCGCAAGGACTCGAAATCGGCAAACATACACTTACCATCAGGGAGGTCGAACTTCCACCTCGGCCTATGATGAATATAATGCTCGGCAATAAGCCGAGCTACCCCGACCCAATGAAATGGAATGAAACGTACGTAAAAACGCATTTCGAAACGCAGCTCACGTTCGTAAGATATCGACATCCTGAGGGAAAGCGAGAAACGTCAGGGTCAACGGCCTTTTCAAGCGAGGTCGTCAAGCGATCCCTTGAACATTCCACTGCGAGTAATAGACCGCTAAAGAAAAGACAGGACGCCGCGAAAATTCTCGAGTCGTTCATCAACGGGTAATGGTGTTACAGGGCACTTAATGAAAGGCTATCTATATTTAAATTATCTCGCTCTCGGTATGAAAATCATGGGAAGAGAAAATCACAAATCATAACCTCGTAATAAGCGACAAGATCTCAGAGTCTTCACTAGCAGAGACGAAGCCACCTATTATATTTCTCCTAAAATTATGATGTCAGAACTGCGCCTAGCACTCCCTCTATGATAGCGGAATACTAAGGCCCAACAACAGCACGGGCGGCTCTGCTGACTAAAACGCCGACAGTTACCTGTAGACTTGTTATTTGCGGGTATGATGCGAGACATCCCACGAAATGAGTTCTATGCAGGACAAAGATCGGATTAGCCATTTCATAATAAGCACTTACCTCCGATTCAGTTATTGGGATAAAAAGTACTTTTTCTCAAGACCGAGACTCCACGCCACTAAAAAGTTGTTTTTGTTGGTATAGCTTTGACGGCGTGAAATAAAATCTCATACTTGATAAAATACTAAGCTCATTCACTGTCTCGGGCTGTGGATACAATGCTATGCTAGAACTTATATCTACTATGGGCTTGATGCGGCTACCTGCAATAGTAGTACATTGAACTTTTCGATGCAAACCTACCTAGACAACTAGATTTGCCATTTGCCATGACTACATTGCGCAAACAGCGCTTTCATGTTGTCTCATGCCGTATAGAACAAGGGTATCTCAATATCATATCGTATTTCTCATCACATAGGACCTGACTTTTGAAACAGTAATTCCTAATTGTGATAACTCAGTTGATGTGTCGAGTTTGTGCTCTAAACTGCAGACGATTGATCATGCCTTTATTACCATTTCGTTCCCAATTTTTGATATAACTCGCAAGGTATGTACTCACTATAGGCGCCAGACATAAAAGCTAGTTAAGTTGTTATGTTACTCTCACTAGGGGAACCTAGTACCGAGCTCCTGAAGCCGCGCAATTCAAATCCGCTATTTTTACGTTGAATTGATATTTCTTCTTTGTCTACGAAGAAGGATACGCTTCCACCTTTGCAAGGTTGATGAAATAAACATAGAATGCTTCCCATTGTCAATGTGCAACGCCAGAACCAGTAAACACTTTATACATAATGCATATATGAAAGATCTCTTAAAAAGCCCCTCTGAAGGTTTAAAGCATAGGTTTCAGGTCGTCAGCGACATGGAATGGTGCCTCGGTCTTGCTCTTGATTTCATCCACAGTAACACCGTCCGCAATTTCGATGAGGGTGAGGCCATGGGCGAAATCAACGTCAAATACACCCTAAATAGTAATATAGTTAGATATGGGCAAAGGTAGAGTACGAGATCAAAGAATAAGCACTTACCAGCTCAGTAATAATTCTTGATACGCACGCACGACCAGTCAAGGGGAAAGCACACTGTTTGACGATCTTGGGGTTTCCTTTCTTGTCGGTGTGTTCCATCGTGACAACAACTTTGGTGGCGCTTGGATTGCTGACTAGATCCATAGCACCTCCGAAACCTTTTACCTTGCCTGGTAGCATCCAGTTCGCTAGGTCACCGGTGCCGCTGACTTGCATAGCACCGAGGATGGTCAGGTTAATGCGGCCACTTCGAATCATGCCAAAACTCTCTTCGCTGCCAAATACGGCAGCGCCTGGGCGAAGAGTCACCGTCTCCTTTCCGGCATTGATAAGGTCGGCGTCTTCCTCGCCCTGCTTAGGGTAAGGACCGAGTCCGAGAATACCGTTCTCGGACTGAAGCTGGACCTCGACCTCGGGGCCGACGAATCCAGGGGCAAGCATGGGCATGCCGATTCCAAGGTTCGCATACATGCCGTTCTTGAACTCCTTAGCAGCTCTCCGGACAATACGTTCTCTCTTGGCGGCTGTTTCACCTGAGCCGAGGACCTTCTTGGCGTCGGCATCGTTATCATCCTTGCTAAAAGTGTACTTCTCGATATTCTTCTCGGTAGTGCTTCGAATAACCCTTTTTACGTAGATACCCGGGAGATGAACAGCCTCAGGAGGGATATCGCCGGGTTCCACGATATGCTCGGCCTCGACAATGGTCATCTTGGCATTGCGTCCCATGGCACCGTTGAAGTTGTTGGCGGCAAGACGGAATTGACAGTTACCGAGTTTGTCGGCCTTGTAAGCCTTGACGAAGGCATAGTCTCCGGCAATGCTATGCTCTAGGAGGTATGACTTTCCGTTAAAAACCTTCACATCTTTCGGGTAGGAAAACTGATCAGGCGTGCCATCACTCTTATTCCTCAAGGGCAGGTCGCCCGTCTGCACCACTGTGCCAAAGGCGGCGGGAGTGTAGAAAGCCGGGATGCCTTTGCCGCCGGCAGCGCACCGCTCGGCCAGTGTGCCTTGAGGGGTAAGCTCCAGCTCGACCTGGCCAGTCAGATACATGGTCTCGAAAGTCTTGTTTTCACCGATATAGCTTGCAATCATCTTCTTAATCTGTTTTGACTTCAATAACTGACCGAGACCAGAGTTATCGGTTCCGGCGTTGTTTGACACAGCCGTGAGACCTGTTATTTCTGGCTTTTTCATTATTTCGTTGATGAGAGTGTCAGGCACGCCGCAAAGACCAAAGCCACCGCACAGGAGGGTTGAGCCAGGCTTCATATCTTTAAGTGCCTCCGAGGCGGAGGGGTAGACCTTGTTGATCTCAGGCCTGCGCGAAGTGGCGGAAAAGGCCCTCGCCATAACTCGGACATGCTGCAGAGGCAGATAGTCAACATGCGACAGTTGCGACAACATAGGTTGACACTACTTACGTTGTTACCATACCGAGAGTAGGCTCTCAGCGTGCGCATACATACTGCTGGCGAAGGCATCGTGGCACGGCGTCTTGCAAGGGATCGAATTCAAATACAAGACTCCGCTAACCTACCTAGGTGTATCGATGGCTTCACAGCAACGGATCTCGTCTCCAATTATTAATAACTACCTAATCAAAGGGGAAGAGAGAGGGGGGGAAAGCGGGATAATCGAGCAATAGATGGAGTGTGTATCTTTATAGAAATTTCGACAGGATGACAAAAAGAAATGTTCCGCAAGTGTTTCTCAACGAAAGATAACTTTTAGAATGCTCGATGCGCTTGCTCAAGACCGCCGGTGCATTTCCGAATCGCGGGAGCTGTTGTCGGCTATGAATTGACCCTGGACAGCACGCCGTGCGGCATCCCTGTCCAGTTGTCGAGCTGCAGTAGTGCTCTAGCAGTGCTCTAGCAGAGTAGCAGTGCTCCAGGGCTCTCTCTCGTGCCAATGAGATGAGCTGGTTCCTGGCGGGCTGGGGCGGAACTGGGGAAGGTGGATACACTCCAGACTTCTTTGTCGGAATTGGGTCGGAAAATAGCGGCAAAACGAAAGACTTGGCCAGGATAATCATTTACGCATTGCATCGGCATCGTATTAGTACTAAGGTAGTCGGTATTATGGCTGCAATCGGCACGAGCTCACAGACACTACATTACTTACTTTAACTAAGTAAGTACCTATTCTAACACATCAGTCAACGTGAAATAACTAGCGGCTGAATATTATACTTAATAAATGCCTAGGTTCTGTCGGATCTATTGCTTCAGAATCAGCAAATCAAGCAAGGCCTAACAGCAGTTAGTTGATCTGCCGGCTGATTACTGTCTGGGAGCCGAGAGCGGGAGCCTTATTAGCAAAATACTTAATACCTAGGTATATTATATTTTACTAACAAGAATTATAATCCCTATTCGCTGTCATTTTTCTGAAGCGGAATGGAAAGACATGCCAGAAGTACCATGTGATCAGCCATATCATGCACCTAGTTAACTGAAGGCTTGATACCAGTTGATCTTAGGTGGGTATCTCTAAGAGGTCTTCACATACCTCCTAAGGATTGACGCCGTTGCCCAGGTAGATGAGGGGCATTTGTACAAATAATAGGTACATGAATAACGCATCTCCTACATGAGTGGACCACCCACTTGAGTAGACCACCCCGAATTCCTATATAAAATCTATATATTAAAACTTTAATAACTTTACCAATTTTATAGCTATTAACATGCAATTTGAAAATTTAGGCTATTAATATAATAAGGAATCTAAATATATTTTTTATAATTTTACTACTATTTTCTTTCCTAGTAAAATAAAAATCGCGCTAAAATTTTAGCGTAGTTTTTAGTACAGCTATAAATAAAATAGTAGTAAATTAATAAAAAATATATTTAGATTCCTTATTATATTAATAGCCTAAATTTTCAAATTACATGTTAATAGCTATAAAATTGGTGAAGTTATTAAAGTTTTAATATATAGATTTTATATAGGAATTCGGGGTGGTCCACTTAAGTGGGTGGTCCACTCATGTGGGAAATGCGTTACCTAAGGTAGGTACTTACTTACCTAAGACAGCTAAGGAAAAAGAGGTATTGTAAGTGGACCCTTTAAGGCCTTATCGATAAAGCATCATGTTCAGCGATCTCTCCAAAAATTTATGGGAAGCGGGACAACTACCATGTCGAAAGCAAACAAGCAAGTGTTAGATATTCCTGTCAGCACTCGTTGGCGCCCATGTGGTCTACGGATTGATGTTTTCCTTCGTTTGAGCTTTCTGTTTGCTGAAATTCACGATTCAAAACATCGAACATGGAATCCAATTCGCCTAAACGGCGAAAGTTGGATCACATCCATGACGGGCCTACTTTCGAAGCCGTTGCATCGTCCTCGATGGGCGCCTCGGGCTCGAGTGCCTTTGTGCTAGAGACCGACGAGCTTTTGAAGGAGGTCAAGTTGGATTATGCCACGGCATTTTCTGGCTTAGACCAAACCCTGCGCCAGTTCAAAGAGGCAATCGAAGGCCTTGAACAATATGGCCCCGTTCCTGTATGTAAACCGCAAACGCCACGACTTTTCGCTGGATAGTCCATGTGTACTTTGTTAATTCGTATCATTTTGCAAGATCGGCGAAGCATCCTCATGCTGGGCAAAGACGAACCGTACCACCATTCCCTACCCCGATCCGAAGCCTGCGGAAAACTGCCCGTACAAGGTCGCGTTCGAAAAGCCCACGCATATCAACGTTGTAGGGTCTTATGCGTCCCAAACCATGGTCAAGTCCCAGTCCAATTTCGCTGTTGACATGATTGTCGTCATGCCGGCGACTATGTTTTCCGAGAAGGACTATCGCGACTATCGCTACTTCTACAAGAGAGCCTTCTTCCTAGCCTACATCACGGATGCTCTGCGCAAGAAGTTTTCCGACTTGGATTTTCTATACGCTAATTTCAACGGCAATTTTCTGCTGCCCGTTCTTGTTGCGCGACCACAAGCGAAATCCTCGAAGACTAAAAACGCAGAGAATACCGAGTCGCGGGGGAAGCAACTCAACTACGAGATCAGGATCATACCCAACGCACCGGAGGGATACTTTCCTGCGGCGAAATTGTCAGCCACACATGTTTCCATCCGCCGAAATGGCTCCGAGGAATCAAAAGATAACACGGTGCCGACTCCTTTCTACAACAACACCCTCAAATCAGAGGGTCAGTTCGTATCATACTTGAAGCTTCTTCATCGCACGTCAAACACGTGCGCCTCTTTTAAGGATGCTTGTATACTAGGCCGCATCTGGCTGCAGCAACGTGGGTTCGGGGGTGATGTAGCCGACGGTGGTTTTGGCCACTTTCATTGGGCAGTATTGATGGCACTTCTACTTCAGGGTGGAGGGAGGAAGGGTGAGCCAATTCTCTCGCCCTCGTTACATGCCTCACAGCTTTTCAAGGCCACCTTACAGTATCTCGCGTCATCGAGTCTGCACAAGAAGGCTGTCATCCTTGGGCCAAACGTGACTACCCCAGAAACCGTGCGCCAGAATGGTCCAGTCCTGTATGACTCGGCCCGAGGGATCAATATTCTATTTAACATGACAACTTGGTCTGTCTTTATGCTAAACGAGCATGCCAAATGGTCATTATCGGCTATCAACGACGTGCAAGTTGACCAATTCGATTCACTATTCATCACTAAAGTCAACCAACCATTGCAGATCTTTGATTTATTCGTCGAAGTCGACGTTCCTTCCAATGCTGCCCAAACAACACTCCACGTTTCTGATGCTAGAAGCTCAACAATATCCTTTGCCGAAGACATATATCGAACGTTGAAAAAGGCACTCGGTGAGCGAGCTAAATTGATCAATATCCATTTACCGAAACATACGGTCTGGAAAGTCACTCCCTCATCAACGAAATCAAAGACAGGGAAAATTCTGGTCGGCATAATGTGTGACCCCACCAAAGCATCTCAAGCGAGGGAATTTGGACCGCTTTACGAGCAGAAAAAGGATGCGGCTAGATTCCGGGAGTTTTGGGGCGACATTGCCGAGCTTTGGCAGTTCCCCTCTGGCGAGATAGTCGAGTCGGTCAGTTGGACTGAACACTCCCATCTCGGCTATTTTGGCATTTGTCAGGCTATTATTCGTTACATTCTGAAGTCGCGATTGAAGCTAACTGACGATGACCTTGAATTTCACGGCCAAGAATTCTCGGATATTATTTCGTTGTCTCCTACCGATAAACCCAACTTTGATGCCGTAAATACTGCCTTTTCTATCTTTGAGAAGGATATACGAGAATTAGGACACCTGCCTCTGTCTGTCAGACAGATCGCGCCGATAGGTCCCGAAACGAGATTTTCATCTTTGCGCCCGCCAAGCCCCCATCCGCGGAAGCACGGCCTAACTCCAATTGACGCAGTACTCTCTTTTGAAGCATCCGGAAAGTGGCCGGAGAACATTGCCTCAATACAGAGAGCTAAGATAGCACTACTACTGCAGATAGGTCGTTCTCTTGAAGAAGCTAAAGATGGAGTAAAAACACACATAGGACTAGAAGATGCTTCACGTGAGACCGAGAACCTAGCCTTTCTGGATGTTATTTATCAAAGTGGTTTTTCGTTCCGTCTTCGCGTCCATAGCGATCAAGAAGAGACTTTGCTTGGTAGACAAACAAAAGACCAGACTCTCGACCGCCACGTCCGTACTGAGGCAGCAACCTTACTCTCAGCCGCACGATGGAGGAGCGCGATTCTCCCAGTTCATAACCAGACTATTTCGACGTATTGTACCCGATTCCCTGCATTGTCGTCGTCAATACGTCTCACCAAGCGCTGGTTCAATGCCCACCGACTTGGCAACCACTTCAACGAGCCGCTCATCGAACTTTTCGTACTACAAGCCTTCTTACAGCCTCATCCATTTCCTATACCCTCATCAACGTCCACGGGATTCCTACGCACCCTATTAATGTTTGCGACATACGACTGGAGGGAAGAGCCAATGATTGTTGACCCGTCGGATTCTCTGTCTGCTACAGAACGTCTTGATATCTCTACACGGTTCGAGGCTTGGAGGAAGATCGACCCAAATATGAATCGCACGACGCTATTCATCGCGACGCCTTTCGACATCACTGGCATAGCCTACACACAGGGAATTCCCAAGGTCATCGCAACTCGCATGACAACCCTAGCTCGATCCGCTACCAGGGCTGCCAAAGACAAAAGTATTGAACTCGATCCTCGCACTCTCTTTCAGTCTGGCCTTCGTGATTACGATGTCATAATACATCTCTCAACCAAGGCAATCAAAGGCGTCCTCCGGGATGATGGGACCAAACATTCTCACTTCAAGAACCTCGATGAGACCGGTGGCTCCGAAGCCCTTCCGTTACCGGAACCTCCCGTTTCGGCTCTTTTGAGACGCTTCACCTCTATATATGCGACCCCGTTGCTTTTCTTCCACGGTGGACTTGAGGACACGGTGATAGCAGCACTATGGAACCCTCAACTGCACAGCCGTGCGTTCAGCGCGAATATGCCATCCTCATTCAAACCCACAGACGCAAATTCGGATACGTTCGAATTAAATCGGGGAGCTGTACTCGCGGAGATTGCGAGGATTGGCGGCGATCTTATTGAGAAGATTGATGTCAGGGATGGTCAGCCGGAGAAAGGTAACTAGGCTCCTCAGTCATGAATAGATAAAAACGAACTGTACATACAATAATTGCTGTCAGCGTGTCACTCTATCAAATATCTATCAAATCAAGAACGGAAAATCATCCCTATTGGCTAATAGTAGTTACGTCTTAAAGATGCCGGGATACGCTCAAGCTTGGATCATACTTTATGCGCAGGCGCATTGTGGATAAGGTGTACAAATCGGCATGAGACGAAAGTAACGCCATTGTTATTGTTCCTAACGACGTTGATAGCTCCCGAATTAATTCACGAGTGGTACTTTGACGGTCTCTACTTGAGAAAAACGCGTTCTGTGTCAGCCACAGGTATGGTATCTCATAATTCGCACTATACAGAGTTTCGAACGAAGTAATGTGCCAGTAAACTGGTAACTGATGTTGGGCGGCCGGGAGGCCGGCGAATGTTGGGGTGCGTGCTAGCTTAGTTGACGATCTAGGACATAACTGCTGAGAGAACCCGCTACCCTCTATGATGATCGTACATAAGGAATTTTTGAGTCATCTGACTGACGACGACGACTCGTCTTGTGCTGCCGGAAAATAGATAGTGCTTTTTCACTCGGAAATGCCCCCTTGGATACATAAACTATGTTGGTTCCTATAACACTAAAAGATGAAGGTATGAACAAGAAATTGAAACGAAGAGACTCTTGATGTATGATTCAATACCTGGATACATAATATATACCCAGATGTAGTGGTAGGATTGGACTGTAAAGGAGACCGTATTAATACCGGTTCTCTGGTCAAAAGAAGTCAATAGACTCCCATCAGCGCCATTATCGCCTCATCATGCAGGGGGGGAATATACTGGATGAGGTGAAAGAAGCAAAAGGCCAAATAATAAAAACAGCCAGCTAGCCAAACAATGCACCTTCATAACCACAAGAATACGTAAAATGAAATAACTCATTGATGGATGCATGCATCTATTCGACCCGCATCTCCGGGAACTTTTTTGGTTACGTTTCTCGCTCCTCTCATCCCCGTCTGCGCGCGTTTGGTGAGTAGCTGAGTCAGTATTAAGATATCCGTTCGCCCAAGCTCAATCTTCGGGAAATAACTCCCGTAGGTTGCTGGCGAAGACACCATTCTCACCGTCCCACCGCTTAAAGAACTTGCCAGCCATGGGGACTAAGTCTTTAATCTCAGGCGGCAAAACCTCAAGACCGCCGCGAAGCTCGACAGTTTCAATGCTACCTTCTGCGATGATGTGATGATCGGAGCCGTCTGTACCAACCCTGTATGACAGTTAGCTGACCAATTCTGATTTAGACTCACATGATCATATGACAACCACACAAAGTGACGAGAGACGAGTGAGAAAGTCCAAAAAAAAAAAAAAAGAGAGGGGTGGGGGGAATAACAGAGCTTACATGCACCGATAGTAGGGTTCGCTGTGTCCGTGCCACGAGTCACGTAGCGAAGAGCCCTGATCCCAGTTTGCAATGCCTCCAGCGCCCTCGGTCGTCCACCCGAGGATGATACCGTGGTAGTCGTAGCGCTTATGTTTGAAGACCTGGCCGACCCGGAACTTGACACGGACTTCGTCGGCGAGATCGCTGCGCCGTCTTGGCGCACGGATGGATGCGTCTACGCGGCGTATGTCTTTAATTTGGTCACGGACACGTTTCGAAGGAAGTTCCCAACTACTCTGGCGCCGCGAAGGAGAGGCAAAAGTGTCGTACATCGGGCAGACATACTTCTCTATAAGCCAGGAGTCCTCGGGGAAGTATTCGTAGAAGTATGTCAGCAGGTCCCGGACATCCTGCTGCCAATCCCAGCGCACCTCATCATTGTCAGGAAGGATCGGCACCATCATGATGCTTGCCCAAATCATACTGTACAGAGCTGGCTGAAGATTACGCGCCCAGTCCCCTCTATTAAGCTCAATCATGGGGATGAGTTGAGACAACGGACGGTCGATGGCTCGAAAGCTAGTGAAGGAGGCTCGAATATTTTGAGCCGTCCTCATGACAATCAGATCGGTCGACGTGGGCGTAAGCATGTCTTCATGGCCGGTGTAGATACCTAGTCTAAAAAGCAGGTTCTGAATATGGTCGATGGGAACCTCCTCGTCTGATCCATATGGGTCAAGAAACATGGTTTGTTGATGTTCAGCTTGCTCCGGGGGAAGAACTGTGCCGTCGAGAGATACTCCCGGTGGTGACAACACAATGGCGTGGACTTGATTGGGCAAAGCACAGGGGTAGGCTTCAAAGCCGGAGCGTGAAGCTAAAGCCGAATAAATAGCGGACGAGATAATGGGAAGCGATGGATGTTGATCGTCGCGCAGTGCTCTTCCAATGAGACAATTGCGCAAGTAACGGTAAGTCTCGGTAGGATCGTTCAAGCCAGTCATGTTATTGGCATGCAGCCACCGAGCGAGAGCAGTTGCCTTTGCCCGGGTGGTGGCCCGATCCAGGCCGGGATTCGCTGCGCGAAAACGGGAGGAGATGTCGTCAAGAAGCTCGCAGATCTACCGGGGACCACAGAATTAGCTAGTTGGCTCAGATTGCTATAAGATGTGCCGGGTGAAGCGGACCTCGTCTAGATCGCCCTCGTTATCGTGAAGCATGAACATATCGAATGCGCCGAGGGCGCGTTCTAGTCTCATGCCACCGTTCAATCTCTCGACGCTGGAGGCGTTCTGGTCGAAACGCCGGCCGGTGAATTTCTGGTATTTCGCCCACTCTTCAATGGCGAGGCCCCGGTGTATGCTGTCAAGGACGGTGCAAGAGTAGTATCTAGGGTAGCGTCTTAGTATACAGAGCACAGGAGTATAGAGCGTCTATACATAGCAGATGTGCGTGAAGGGAACAATACACACCTCCGAGCCAGGACATCCTCGGCCGACTCGTCTATGCGACATTGAGTCAGGAGATAGTCCTTCGCATCGTAGCCGTACTGGCAAATCTGTTCCGTCTTCTCGAGGCGGGACACGCGCGAGGCGACGATGCCATCAACGAGGTTGGCGATGCGAGCGTTGCGCTTGAGGCGCAGAAGATACAAGGCTTTCCAATCGACGTCGTGCAGGTTACCGCGCACCTTGTCGGGGAAGCGATGCTCGGCCTGCCAATACCGGAAGCCGATCTGGCAGTAGTACTTCCACAATAGGGGTTCGTGGGCAATGTCGCTGAGGCGGCGGGAGACGAGGGCAACGGCAGTCAGGGTCTGCTCGGGCGCGAGGTAGTGAAGGATGTGGTGGATCAGCTCGTCGGGCAGCGAGCCAAGCGAGGGCATGGCGGCGGTAATGGTGGCGGCGGCACCGGCGGCGGGAGGAGGAAGAGGAGGAGGAAGAGGAGGAGGAAGAGAGAAGAGAGAAGAGGAGGAGGAAGAGAGAAGAGAGAAGAGGGGGGGCGCTGGGATAATCAAAGGAAAAATAATTGCAAAGGTGCCTAGGCAGTTCAGTCAAGTCGCCAGAGCACGCCTCTGGTCGGTATTCGGTGGTCTACCGGAGAGACTGCGGAAGCCGGCCAAGTAGGTATGAGTTAGGTATGGGTATTAATGAGTATGGGTGTATGGGTGTATGAGTATGGGTAGATATATGAGTATGGGTCCTGTATGGGTATATAAAGTGTGATATAATACCGACAGGATGTGGAGGATTACTAGTGCGGTATGGCGTCTTTTACCTGTAGGTACAAGATCAGGAGACCAGACAGTAACCAGATTCGCCAGACCCGGCCGCCAAACCGGCATGGAACAGTAATGCCATTTGGCTCGCTTCTGATACGTCGACCCGGCAGACGTGCAGGGCGCGGCTAGCAAATCGGCGTTGGGCTGGGGGCGTCTTTTTTCCTTTCCATAACGGGCAGTCCAGATAAATCATTATGACGAATGAGACCTGCACTACTAACGAAACTCCAAAGGAAACGGGACCCCACTAGAACCGCACCGGGTACTGCGCCGGATACTGACCGAGGAATCCACCGTGCACGATACCTATTGCTACCCGGCCTCTATGTAACTTGAAGTGCTACTACAGTACTACGTGACGTAGATAGTGTGCCTGCCTACCTCACTTAGTAGGTACTACTACTATTTCAACCTATTGCAGTGCACCACAATAGGTGGTGGTAGGCAGGTATATGGCATTATAGTACACTACTCTAGTAGCTAAGTACCTAACCTAGAGTACCTAGGTAGTGTCTGCTAATGGTTAGGTAGTGCAGAGCGGTAACCACCGGCGGTGTTCCACCCCAGCCCAGCCCGCCCCGCCTCGAAAGCTTGAAAAGGGTCCAAGCTCCCCTTACCCCAGTGACTGGGGTCGCTTGGTGCGAATTAAGTTAAAGTTGCACAAAGTAAACAAATGCTTGCCCAAACGCGTCTAACACGCCGCTACATACTGAGAGCCTCTCTCTCCCCTACAACAAATTACACCTTCCACAATACATCACTTTTTTTTTTTTTTGTTCTTCTTCGACCAAGCACTACCTGCACTGCGCACTTCCACATTGCAGGCCTCATGCGAATGGACACGTCGATTCGCTAATTACGCCCTACAAATTAGCAGTATCTAATATTGCAGCCCGCATCGCGCGCGCCCCCGGTCATCGCCATCATATCTACACACACCTACGCTCGAGATGGACACGCCGAGGTCCAACGTGGGTGATGCCACCTACCTCGGCCGCCAACCCCCTGACTTCGACATGACCCAAGAGCCCTCCTTCCAGTCGCCCTCTAAAGACAACAACCTCCTACAACAATTGCGCAATGGGCGTGGCGCCAACCTCAGAACCCCGCGAGGAAGCCGTGCGCCTCTGGGTGACAAGCGCAACCTCCCCGGCATTGGAGGCGCTGAGTTCACGCCCATGCTCAAGTCAGCCACGCGGGGTAGCGCCCGGAGACGTGGCAAGGAGAATACAAACGGCCTCACCACACCCGCGCTGGGCAAGATCGACGAGGATATGGATATGACCAACGTGCCCGTCGAGTCCTCTCTCTTCGGCCCCTCTCGCAACATGTCATACGTGGATGCTACTCCCCTGCCAGTGGCCGACGCCAGCAGCACCACATCTACCCCCATGGTTCTGCCTACACGGCGCGGCGCCAACAAGGGCCCACTAGAGGACGGGAACCAGCTATCGCTTCGCGAGCAGGAGAACGTCATCGATAAGATCGAGAAGGAAAACTTCGGCTTAAAGCTCAAGATCCACTTTCTCGAGGAGGCTTTAAGAAAGACCGGTCCGGGCTTTAGCGAAGCCGCCCTACAAGAAAACACTGAACTCAAAGTCGACAAGGTTACGATGCAGAGGGAATTGTCCAAGTACAAGAAACATCTAGCATCCGCCGAGAAAGATCTAGAAACATATCAGCAGCATATCTTGGACGTTCAAGAGAAAGCCAAGAAGAAGTATGCCGATCAGAGCCAAAAAGCAGAGAATGACGCCCTCCGCCGACGCCTTGAGGAGAAAGAAGTCGAGATTTCTGACCTCCAGCGGCAACTCCAACAGCAATCACAGGACGATGACCGAGTCAACCAGCTGCGCGACGAGATTGGTGATCTAGAGGCCGATCTACGCGCAAAAGATCTAGAGCTCAACGAGCGCGAAGATGAGATAGATGAACTCAAGACCAAGTCGGAAGAAATAGAGCAGAAGTGGGAAACTGCTGAAGCCGATATCAAACAACTACAATTACAACTACAGCGTAAAGCACAGGGTGACAGCCAAGCCAGCCAGCTACAGAAGAGGATCGACGATCTCGAAGCTAGTTTGCGCACAAAGGATCAGGAACTCGATGAATATAAAGCCGAGATCGAGGGTCTCCATCAGCAACAGCTACAACAGCAATCACAAGACGACGACCGGGTTAACCAGCTGCGCGATGAGATTAGCGACCTAGAGGCCGACCTACGCGCAAAAGATCGAGAGCTCGATGAACATAAAGCCGATATTGAGGATCTTCGGCAGCAACAGCTTCAACAACAATCACACGACCAAGACTATGTTGGCCAGCTACGCAACAAGATAAACGATTTAGAAGCTAGCTTACGCACAAAAGATCGAGAAGTCATTGGATATAAAGCCGAGATTGAGGGTCTTCAGCAGCAACAGCTTCAACAACAATCACATGACGAAGACTTTGTTAGCCAGCTTCGCAACAAGATAAGCAATTTAGAAGCTAGCTTGCGCACCAAAGATCGGGAAATCAATGAATACACAGCCGAGATTGAGAGTCTACAACAGCAACGGCTGCAACAACAATCTCAAGATGACGACCTAGTTAACCGGCTACGCGACGAGATTGGTGACCTGGAGGCTGATCTACGGACAAAAGATCTAGAGCTCAACGAGCGCGAAGACGAAATAGACGAATTAAACGCAAAGGTGGACGGATTGAACGCAAAACTTGAAGGAACAACGAGCCAGATTGAGCGGCACAGAAGCGAGGAAGCTGTGCTTAGTCGCCAGATTGATGCCCTTAAGCGTGATCTTGAGGCTCGGCAATCGTCATTAATAAGTCTCCGTGGCACCATGGACAACGAAACCGAGAAACATAACGACGAGAAAGCCGTACTTGGTCGCCAGATTGACGACCTTAAACGCGAGCTTAGTACGCGGCAATCCAGTGCCGTAACTAGCGAAACCGAGCGGCACAGAAATGAGGAGGCAGCACTCCGTCGGCAGATTGATGGGCTTCAACGCGATCTTGAGGCTCGACAATCCACGGTGATGAGCCTCCGTAGCACCATGGATGACGAAATCAATAGACATAACGACGAGAAAGCCGTACTCGGTCGCCAAATTGACGATCTTAAACGCGAGATTGATACACGTCAATTTAACGCTGTAACCAGCGAAACTGAGCGGCATAGAAGTGAAGAGGCTACGCTCCGTCGGCAGATTGATTCACTTCAACGCGAGCTTGATACGCGGCAGTCGAACGCCGTAACTAGCGAAACTGAGCGACACCGGAGTGAGGAAGCTGCGCTTCATCGGCAGATTGGCGATCTTAGACGCGAGCTTAATACACGGCAATCTAACGTCCTAACTAGCGCAAATGAGCGACACAGAAGTGAAGAGGCTACACTCCGTCAGCAGATCGATAGCCTTCAACGCGATCTGGAGGCTCGGCAATCTACGGTGTTAAGCCTCCGCAATGAGATTTCGATACTTCAAGATAATCTCCGCCAGAATGAACTCGATTATCAAGACCAGGCAGAGAAAATTGAAGCTCTAGAGGATGAAGTCGAAGTCCTTCAGGCCACGCTCGATGAGGAATCGGAAGACGCAAACCAAAGACTAAGAGAGGCCGACAAGTTGTGCCAAGATCTCAGGCATCAATTGGAACTCGCCAAACGCGAACAAGTATCTCGAGTCGATCGCCTTGGTCGGCTTGAGGGCGCCGACGAACTCGCTGAAAATCTAAGTCGCCAGCTAGAAGAAACCAAGAAAAAGCTTCACGATACTGAACAAGAGTGTAAAGATCTCAAGCGCAAAGTAGATGGCGCATCGCGTCAACAGTCGAGAGACGTTGCGCAAGCCAACCAGGCAACGGAAGATTTACAGCGGCAACATCTGCGGGCGCAGAGGGAATCGAAGAAGGTCAAGCTTTTATGTGAAGATTTGCGCTCACAGCTAGATTCGGCAAAGCAAGACCTGGACTACGCAAACTCACTATCCAAGGAGCTTCGACAAAAGCTCGACCGAGCGCGGAGCGAACGTGCTGCATATCAAGCATCAGCTGAGAAATTACAGGTTGATTGTGACCGTTTAAAGAAAGGAGCGCAGGAGGCCTTGGCTTGGATTCAGGCGAAGAATGCAGAGAAGCCGAGCTCGCATGCTCCCGGTCCCATCAAGAAGGCCACCATGGCAACCTTCAGATACGGTGACGTTGTCATGGACGTCGTGGACCAGAAAGACCATGAGGCTGTCATTCGCGCCGCCGACTCGGCCCAGCGGCGACACGAGAAGGAGATCCGCGGCATGGCAATGCAGATGGAGTGGATGCAGGCACGCTGGGAGCGTGAGTCGAAGCTGCGGAACGATGGTGCCTTCGCCAAGAAGTTCCTCCAGCTGCGATTGGACATTGCGGATGCCTGGTAAGTTCTTTTCCTATCTAAACGTCCTTAAGCGTGTGCTCAAGGTACCTACCTACCTATATATACTAACAATCTTCACAGCAACAAAGCAGATCTCCGTATGCTCGGCCGCATCCACCAAGACCTTGGTCTCAAGTCACCAAGCGAGCTTCTGGCAAAGAGACAGAAGAATCGCAAACCTTTAAATAAACTCAAGGTCTTCGTAGCCGTCGTCCGCGCGGTGGCGCGCATGCGGGTCGAGGCGCGGAAATGGGGCGAGCATGAGAAGACGAGGCTGAGACTCGTCGCGGCGTGGGAGGAACAGAAGCAGAAGCAGGTCGTTTGTTGATGAGCTGGCATATTCATCCATGTTTACGTTTTCGGGGATTGCATATCGGGTAATGGATGGATAAAGGGATTGGCCGGCGCTCTGCAGGGAATCATTGTTTTAATCGGAAGGTTAGCATTGCATGCATGTATACTTGGAGGATACCAAATGTGAGACTGACTATGTTGAAATCCCGCTTCGAGTGCTGCAGTCCAGATTGCGATTATTTAGATCCTACAGCTGTGCTAATCATCGATTCTGTAACCCCTTATGACCACACATACAAGGTAATTAATACTTGGTTATGAGAACCTGGAGCACCAGCCCCACCTTCTCGAAACAGATAACTAAATTGAGAAAGAGGGAGGGTGGGCAAAAGCGGTACGAAAGTGCAATTTAAAAAAGGCGTTATCTCTCAATTCAAGCCTACTAGAACAAGAATAATATGAAATCGTATGAAGCAGAGAGAAGGACAGCTGATTCATAGCACAAATCACTAAAAGACGACATCCAGGGACTAGGTAATAAATAGCAGCAGATTTGCTGACAGAACTCATTTTATTCACTACAACGACTCGAGGTATCTATTTAGCAGCATGAGCTCGCCAAGATAGGGTAGTATTTATTATATTCGCTTCCAATACAGCAAAACAACTAGCCGCCCTCGTCATTCCACTCATACTTATCCAAAAAAGCAGAAGACCTAATCCATCCATTCATCGTGATCTCGTCAAAGTTAGTTAGTTAGGAATATTATATCGCTCTCCTAATTTTCTGGATGCCAGCAAGTGTGAATGGGCCGCCCCAGGATTCCGGAATGCGTGTGTGTACCAACTCCACCTTTCGAGAGAAATCAGTGCAAGCCACCATGAAAATAAAATAGGATCCAGCCTGAGGAGATCGGGTATTCTACGTTATTTTACATGACGAACAGCAGGTTGGTGTCTAGTCGAAAAAGTCAACATGTTAAGAGTCTCTGGCACCTTGGGGTCCGGCTGCTTACTGAGTGGATGACTGCAAGAGAGTTGAGGCTTTTGAGTATATCGAGTAGCCAGTTCGTCGCGAATGCTATTGAGGAGCTGCACGTAGCTTTGCTGAGGCTTCTTTTTGAGGGCCGTAATGAAAGCCCATGACATGGCACCAGTAGCCTGAGCCGCAATCGTAGCATCCGCCCTAGAGCTAGTTAGCACCATATACAGATACAGAACAATAGCGACTAGGAGAGAAAAAGAAAAGAAAAAGAAAAAAGAAAGATATGTGATAGCGAAGAGCATAGCGAAGGGCATGAGAGCCAACGCAACTCATCGCCCTAGGTACAAACCCGCGGCCTGTGTAGCTGCGACCTTGTACCTAAGGCGTAAAAAATTAAAATAAAAAACTATTTACATGTCCTCATAGCCTGAAATAAACATATGTCCTTCCCTTGACCTATCATAAGGCAAAGCCCACATCGGTATATCGTGTAGAGAATGTATAGGAGGCTGAGATGGCAAAGGTACAGTATCTAATGACGGGGGATGTTGAACCGTAGGAAAGGGGTATACGAACGAGGTTTGGTCATCTTTACTGCCCGAGAGCATAACAACGTCTGCGGCTGATGTCTTGGTGGCCATGGCGCGATTGTGAGCGTCCTCGCCGCCGGTAGCCTTCTTGAAGAAGCCCATGATATTGTTGGCAACGCCGCCAAGATCACCCTGACTATAGGAAGATATAACACCAAGCAGACCTTGGCCTGCTTCCTTGGCCAAATTGGGTTCCTTGAGAACACCTTGTGTGGAGTATATGTAAGGCAGATCAAGGGCTGTTCCAGAGTGACACGAGTCAAAAATAGCTGTCAGCCGCACGCCAGCCTGCAAGGGGCGGACCATAATTCTATGCATCTCGTCGTCGGTAATATGGCCGACTTGGCGGAAATCTACAGGGTAAATGACTTCATCGTAGCCATCGGGCTCATCACCATCCAGGTCCTTGGTCTGTCCGCCGTGACCTAGAAAGATATCAGTATCACGTAACGCCGTCAGGGGGGCGAGCCAGGGCGCACCTGAATAGTGGAAAAAGAGGGAGTCATTGGGCCTTGCGTCCTTGACTAACCAATGCATGGCTCGGAGGAGGTTCTGCTTCGTAGGCTGGCTCATGGGATTCTGTTGGTCATCGGTCAAGATGACCATGTCTTCTCGCTTGTAGCCGTAGTGTTCGACCAGGTAGGACGACATGTTCCGCACATCATTGATGCATCCCCGTAGCTGTCCCCGCTGGCCAAAGTAATTTATACCGATGAGGAGCGCTTTCCTCCGGCCAGTGCAGTTGCTGTACTGGAAGGCGTAGTTCTGGGGCGCTCCATGCCCAAAATGCTGCGGACCGGAGGGGGGAGGAGGCGGCGCGCTGTAGTTGCCGTGATTGTACGAGTTCGAATTGGCCGTCGGCATCGCTGAACAGGATGCTTGTTAGTCGGTGCCCTCGTTGTATCATCATGTGACACAGGGATGCTCAGTCTCTTACGTATTCGGCCATACTGATTGGGAGTATTGTTGTAGCCGCCGTGTTGCTGCGGTGGCCCCTGGCACGGGTATTAATGATCAAATCACGTTGCGAAGGCGAAATTGAGCACGCACCTGGCTATAATAAGGCTGTTGTGGAGGGGGTTGGCTGTAGCCGTACTGTTGTTGGGCAGGGTGCCCTTGTTGTGGGTAGCCGTTGTATCCTTGAGGCGGCCTAGTAATTGAATATGTCAGTGGTGATGCGTGAACATGAAAACGCGTATACTGTTGCTAGAGAGTCGTACGGCGGGTGATAGTAGTTGCCTTGATGTTGCGGCTGTTGCTGCTGTTGCTGCTGCGGTGGAGCGTATCCTCCAGGATAGCCGTAGTATGACATATCCAGAGCCAAGATGATGAAGAAGAATTACAACAGGATTGATTATATATAAGGCGAGGTGAGGATGGGACAGACGGAGCCGTGTTGTGACCAGCAAGCAACACCTCACAGACTAGTATCGGAGAAGGAGCTGGCGTTGGCACCGGAAGCAGTCTGACCGGCGGAGGAGTCGCGCACGCGGGAGCGAGGCTCAAGAGAGCAAGGGTGTCTGGGGACGGTGGGGGTGGTACCTAAAGGGCGGTTTGTGCTCGGATTTCGGCCTATCGGTGTGTCGGGAAGGATTCGACACGGGGACTTCGACTTGGACTTCGATTTCGACTTCGACTTCGACTTGCACGTCAGCCGCGGGCTCACTCGATGGTTCTAGACTGGGAAAGGCTGCGAGGGTGCGGCGATATATATCTCTCTCGCGATGCGCAGCTGGGTGGAGAGGACGATAAGAGCGAACATGCAACAGTGCCAGCTATCTGCAGGTGATAAGAGCGATAATCAATCAGTGTTTATATTCCGAAGGGTCTGGTGAGAGAGATGATGTTGAGGGAGAGCCAAGGTTCGAGCCGCTAGAGGCTAGACCCGACTCCGCCAAGACGCAGCTTTTTTGGGATGTACAATGTACTGTGCCTACTACACACTCCACTGCGCATGTACCTAGGTAGGTACTTGCTGCGCTGCACTGTTCTGTGCTAGTGTAGTATCCTGCCGCCGTCATAGCGTAAGCCATTCTTACAAGCGCTTGAGCTGGCGAGCGAACCGCCCGAGCAGTACCCGAGGAGCCAGGCTGCCCTGCTTCGCTAGCTACGTAGTAAGTACCTTTCGCTTAGGCGGCCATGTACACTCTACCAACGCACACCAGCCCAACCCTGCACAGATGAACAGATGAACCGATGAAGCATGGGCGATGATCGGGGCGGGGTGTCCACCAACAAACACAGCCCTGGGCTAGTTAGTGTATGGTAGCAGTCCTTACCTGCACAGAATCGTGGTTCTCTCTGCCCTTGTTCTGCAAGGGCACGGAGTAATTTCTAAAAGAGAATACTCGCTACTGAGGCTGTGTGAAGCGTGATGTGTGATGTGCGATGAACGTGTAAACCAAGGAGCGTCCGGAGTGGCAGTACGCATAGTCAGATAATGACCTCAAAGGTGCACCATGGAAAAAGATGGAGAGGAGAGGCATATACCAGGATCGACAAAGGTGTTTGCTTTCGTAGGGCTTGAAAGCGGGACGGCGGGCAGGGTGGTGACGACGATACCTCGCACACGAGGTACCCAGACCGTAATTTTGTGTGTGCTGTCCTACTGGCGTAGTACCACCTCAACTGCTTCCAGCCGGTACCTACCCAGATACCCAGATACCCAGGCTAAGGGAAAATAAAAGAAATTGGAAACGAAAGAAAATAGGCTTGAAAGAGCCAATGACAGCGTCACGGCTACCCATGTCAAGCCGTGTCTTTCTGCGAAAGCTGGTACGCTAGCAGGCGGCCCCGGTATATGATTGGACCCAATCTGGTTCAGCTACAGATGGGGAGCTAAACTATATGCGGCAGTCTCTACTCGTACCTAGCTCTTACACGAGTACTACTATGTATATGTAATTAGTAACTTAGGAGCATGCTGTCACACGTTACAGACGTTTAACGGACAAACACTGAACTGTGATATAGTTCTTCTATTATGTGACTGGTATGAAGCCATCCATGTCAAGATGCATACCTGCACTGTTTCATGTAAGAATCTCTCCCGGCTCTATAGACCTATCACATTGTTAGAACAACATACCGAGTTTACTAGTAGTTCGCACTGCTATAAACCTACCTAACTAACCCAGCATACTCGTAACTACCTCCCTACATGTGTATGTGTAAGCTGTTATTCAGTAAGGAAGATGTAGTACATGTATATATTCACGCTTTTTACATAGGTACATGTGCCTCCCGTCAATCCATGAGGCAATCTTCTGCTGGCAGTATTACAATTAGTAACCAGCCAATGATATTGCTTAGCGGCCCATGTCGAGCAATTGACTCCAACCCAAGCGACAAGGCTCGCAATGCGAGATAGGCTGTAGGGACTTTTTTGACCATGGGGTTGCGTGCCAACCGAGGCTATTAGTGTGTTTTTTTTTTTTTTTCTTTCGTTCTTTCTTTCTCCATGTCCGCGTTTTCACGTCATGTTTTCATTGCCACGTCTCTAGACGACTTCGGCGATGATAATTTCCCTCGAGGCATTGATCAGAGCGAACCAACGCCTAGCACATTGTCTCCAACCCCAGCTTCCGCCCAGGACTCTCTCTTCACCCACTGTTGCATCGGCCCATGTAAGTGTCCTAGTCTATCTACGTAGTACGTAATATATCTCTAGTCTACACTACCTAACCTAGGTAGTTATCGCATATCCCTAGTGTCTTCGTTATAGACTAGACCCCAGTTCGTATGGGTGCACGCGAAAGCATTAGGCGTCTAGTATACACTGTATAGCGAATACTAGACAGGTAGGCGGTAAATAGCTACAGCACGTCCGCCCCATCGGAAATACTTGCAAGGTTAAGAGAGACAGCAAAAACACAAAAAAAGATTCTAGAAAAATTCTTTCTACCTCCCGCGCGTCCGGCAACCCCGTCCCAGAGAGCACCGAGGTTGCGATCAGTGACGCAGCGGGTAGCGGTTATGTGTGCACTAATTAATGTCCCGACCAAGCACCTCACAGGTTTGACGTCGGACCTCGCACCGTTTCGGGGTTGCTCATGTAACCCCCGGAAACAGAAAAGATTTCATCGACACGTTGTCGTGCAGCAAGGGCTACAGGGGACCGGCGGCGACGGGGGGAGAAACGGAGAAACAGAGAAGCAGAGGAGAGAGAGGAGGTGCGACGGCCTGTCTCTGGATGGGAATAACAATTTCCCATCTGCAGCCCGATCCGATTAGGAAATGGTCCGGGATATCCGTGAGAAATGGCGCACCTGAACATATTCTCCTTGGCCAATGACAGGCGGCGGTTCGGGGCCGACCCCGTCAACTGTAACCCCGGCCGCATTAGCGTCCTGTCTGGGCATGCAATGCTGAGATTTTCCTGCATTATTGACAACCTCGTCAGTTCACGGGCGAGAACGGGTCTGATGAGACGAGATGACGGGTCTCTTTCGTCTGATATTTTTACTTTCTCACGACTGCCAACGTCACCGCTTGCGTCTGGACGCTGCAGTACAACATACTAGTAGACACCACGACTTGCTTCTTTTAGTCTATACTGGCGGTCTGAGGCAGTGGTGCATTAGATGATGCTCGTTGCGAAGGCAACTCCGAGGAATTAGGTAAGTAGCTATCGTCCATATCACGGGGTAGATATCTATTCATATCTTAGTAAAAGCCGCCATCAGAATTTTCAGATATCTATGAATAGTCACGTTGCAGTCGTCTCTGCAGATTTTACAGAGAAAGCAACAGCGAGGTAGCCCCAAGCCTCAGTCTTCTTGGCCGTCGATCTTTGCATACCGCCAGTGGGTGAATGAATATCACTATCTCTCTACATTATCTATCCGTACTAGTATACGAATTTGTAGATAGAGATAGATAGTCCTGTAGTGTTACCGAGGAAGAAAAGACAATTTTCCCTACGTAGTAGGTACATAGTAAGTGTAGGTATGCTGGTAGTGTATAAGTACGGTCGTCAGATGCTCCCGGGTTCCGGGGTGGGGATGGATCGCCAGCAACTAACCGTCTTGATCTCGGTTGCACCGTAGTTGGCTACTGACAGGCGCTACAGACGCTACAGACGCCACAGCCGAGATCCCAGAGACTTGGGAGACCCGGAAGGACCACACATAATGTCAACTGCCCAGGTGGTAACCACACCAAAACCCCAAACAGACACCGTGGTTCTGGCTATGGCAAGGTATGACATAGCCGCCGCGGACTTGCATTGCACATGGTGCCGTGTAGGGTAACTACATACTGGGAAATACGGAGTACTACTTACTGTAGGTACACTCACTCGTTCGGGCTCGAGATCCGGCGCGCACGCAGGAACCCGGGCACGGGATGGTAATATGACCCCAGCTATAGGTAGGTCGTTCCCGCCGACGTGTGTACTACTAAGTATGTATAGTAAGTACCTAATGTACTTATATGTATGTATGCATCTCCGTACCTACAACCTACGTACTACTACCTACATATGTATGTACAGTATCCAGCCACCATGCCTGCAAACTCATGGCGGCATCCACTATCTAGTACACTACGTCGTCATCGTCGTCGTCGTCTCTTTCTCTCGCGACTGCATAACCTCCCGGTCACGGTCTGCATTGCATGACAAGCTTGTCCCATCCAGCCTACGCCGGCGCAGGCCAACGAGAGCACCTGGGTCCGCTCAGCTCTCGTCAGCTAGTCAGATGAGGCTATATAGTCCTAAACCTATAGGGCTAGCTGACCTGCAGCCTAACCAGAGACTCGCAGCCGCCTCAAAATCTGCGATGCGCCGTCTTCCTCGACACACACAGAGAGAGAGAGACACACACACACAGACACATGTATCATGCAGGCATCCCATCTCCACCACGGACCTGGGTACCTCGGCACGCTAGAGCCTCCCCGAAAAGCTTTTTCTTTTTCTTTTTTCTCCAAAACATATAACCACGGGAGGCCACCCTCTTCCTAACCGTTCTCGGGTCGTCGGATGCCGAGGACACTTGGGGCCCCCGGCACTAGCCATACTCTACCAGCATATCGACACGGAGCGTACACGATAGACAAGAGGATCGTGCATTTCCGACGGTGAACGTTACGCTCACCTAGGTGCTTACCTTGGTGCTTACTTTGGTATGTGGTTAGATTATTCCATAAACTGGCCCAATACCTACCCACGCTACTGATACGTTACCCTCGTGTGGTTTTGTCATTCTCTCAATATGAGGCAACCAAGGCAAATACTCCCCACCTACGTCGATAGCTGCACGGAGAAGGCAATACGTCACTACGTCTTCGATCACGAGTATGGTATCATGGGTATCATGACGTCTCTTCCTCTGTTTCGTCTACTTGTCTACACCCATCCCGGCCCATTATGCCGTATTCAGTTACATCTTCATCTATAAGCTCAAGACTATAGGCAAGGCCTAGGCGGGCCGCGCGGCTTCACAAGGTTGCTTGAGGCCTCTACGCAAACACCCTTACATCTCGTCATCTACTATACTACCTAGCTGCCTCTCACTCATGCCCTCAACACCAACCTAGAAACTAGTCTAAGAATAAAAGAGCGAAGCGATAGGTAGAAGAAAAACGAGAAACTTCTATAAAGTAGGCATCTATCCCCTTGGATAACGCCCTACACTGTTCCCATCAACAAAAGTTAGGACTGGATTGATATTCAGTTACCAAGATACTGCTAAAATAGGTGTCGTGAGTCATCGCCTTATTCTAGTCTTATACTCTTCTCCAAACAGTAACACAAGCGCCTTCAGTATCGTAGTTGAGGCTTAACCCATCTCCAGGCCAATCCATCATCATATACCTTCAACTAGGTCTATTGGATGTATCTCCATCCCTGCGAGTATTTGGTAATCACCTACTTTTAGCCTATTACGTCTACCCAACCCGCCTTTCAAAAATTTGATTGCTTATATATTACGCTCATAAATACTGTTTCTATGTATATACACGATCAAGCCGTGGGAAAAATGAAATGAACAAGAGAAATACTGTCATGCCGCGGCTCTTAACTAGAATTATGCATCTCACGAGCAGTTGCAGATATATTTGTTACTCTAACCCATGATTATATAGTTCATGGGTAAAGATAGATAGGTAAATTGCAAAACGACTACCTATACATCTAGCGATATCCCTATTCTAGCCCTCTCTCCTTCGCTCGCTCTCGCTCTCTATCGACCAGCATTTCCAAGTATTCATGCATGGCCAAGCCAACCAAAACGCTCACACATTCGCCATGACCTCGTCCTTTCCACCATCCGTCTGGCGCATGGACCACGCCATCATGCCCCAAAGAAGACGCATGGCCTCGAGCCTCTGCTCGACAACAAATAGATCAAACCATTTACTCCGCCAAATCTCAAGTTTGCCCCAACTATACTCATCTCTCTCCCCCTCTGCGCCTTGTTCTTGTTCTTCCCCTTTCTCCGCAACATCCTCGACAGCGCCATCGAGGACCAGCAGAAGCCTGTCCGGCACGCGCACGCGCAAAACGCATAGGTGATGGAAGAGACTGCTGATGACAAACACGTCATCGTAGCCCACGCCTCTGACCTTGCCGATGGCCTCATACCGCGCCTTCTTATCCCAGTTCGACGAAGGCAGGCGCACCATGCGGTAACGATCGTACACGCTGAGGGTCTTGCGCGGTTTCTTGTTCAAGGGTGCTCCGCGGACGGGAATCCCTCGCGGATAGGCTGGCTCTTGTAGAGAGGGTTTATCAGTAGATGAGGATCCTGTGTCCGCTGAAGGAGCCTCCGCCCCGTTATTTTCCGCATCAAAGGCATCCTTATCGCCTACAATGGTGTCGCCTTCGACTTCGCGACCAATGGGGCCTCCTTCGCCACCTCCCCAGCGCTTGGCTGTAGCCCACCACCGACCTTCCCCAATGCGTTTCTCTGTTTTACCCTCTCGGGCGCGAAGCTGGGCCGTCACCAAGGCCGCGATCAGTTCACGCCCAAAGTCAATATTAGATTCCGTTGGCTTGGTGAAATTTGTTGTATTGCGAGCGGAAACGGCGGCGATGGGGCCTTCGACAATACCAGCACGGGCAGCTTCGCGGGTAGCAGGGGTACGGTATATGAACACGCACCCCGAAGAAAAATAAGACATGCGCCGAGAAGAGGGGTCGCTTTTCGGCTTCGGCTTGATCAAGGGCGGTTCAGCTAGGTGCAGCCGCGGTTCAACCCTCGGCGGTGCAATGTTGCAGCCAAAATCGTAAGAGACAAGCTTCACGAAAGCAGATACCAGATTGTGACGAATTTCAGCCGGCATCTGGGAACCAGGTGCCGTTCGGTATGTTGTCCTTTCAGGCGTGCTCGTCGTCTCAGAATCCTGCTCCCCTTCTGCGACATCGTGCTGGAATGGTGGTAGCGAGCTATCATCCCAGTACGCGCCCATAAACTCCAGCTGTCTGAAAAATTCGTAGCAGTTCCCCAAGCGAACGGCTGGTTTCCCTGGTTCCGGTTTCATGCGACGTACTGTCCGGAAGGCGGCTTGATTCGAAATAGAAAGTTCATCACGCCTTTCTACATAAATGCGAGCCTCCGGGGACAATCTTCCGTTGGACAAGGGCGTTCGAAAGGTATGGTCCCTACGCTTTGCCTCGTCTACATCAATGCCATCCCACCCGGAGGCAGAAGGTAAGAACGACTGGTCCGAGACAACGTCTTCGGCTGGAGCGTCGACATGTACGTGAACCCCAAGAGCGGCAAAGTGAGATTCGTTCACCTCAGTCGGACGGTGAAGGGTCTGCAGAAAGCGCACAAGTGAGGAACAAGGTCGTCTACCAGAAAGACCTGAAGACTGAGGCAGTTGCGGGTTGCATTGCGGCAAATTCAGAGGCGTTGGTGGCGGGACGTTCTCTGGCGCTGTAATAGTTGTTGCTTGTGGGACTAAAAGAAGGTTATGATTTTGCGTGACAGCCTTTTACATTGTGTGTGTGGGGGGGGTGTTGTGAAGGTGTGAAGACGAGCTGTGACAAGGCCAGTGAGAGAGACAGTACAATTTAGGAATGAGCATATCAGGAGTAGACAACATGTACAGCACCAACGTTGTCCTAGTTGTAGGGAAGACTAAGAAAGAGAAGGAGGTTATAACCTGGGACTTGTCGAGGAAAAGAATAACCGGCAATCTTTTTTGGAGAGCCTCGGAAGATATCCAGGGCCCCCAAGGGTAGGTAGGATTGGTGGGTTTCGCTCTCCGAACCAACACTACTGGACACATCTCGTCCGTGCCGTCATGGTTGTGGTGTGTGCGTGCAGATAGACGTGCTATAGTCTCCGGCGTGGATAGAGGCCCGTGAATCGAACCGTCTCACGGCAAAACGAATGAATAAAGGAATTGCTTACCCAAACTCGCAAAAGCGCTAAACATGGTGCTGGGTCGTCTACGTCCGGCTTGTCTAGAGAAGCGCCGAAGCTTTTATACCGAAGAATGTGAAGCTATCTATGGTAGATGGCTTGATGCAACCCCATCGAGAAATAGTCTCGGGTCTCGGGTCTTGAGTCTCAAAGCCACCGCAAGAGAGGACGACTATAGAAATCATAAGCCAGAACAGAACAGAATAAGACGCCGACCGGTCCAAGATGATTAAAGAAAAGTCCAATGCCAGCCTGTGTCCAGCGTAGGTACTGACTGCCTGGGCCCGAGAGAATGGTGGGTAGATGGGTAGTGAGTAGGACGAAAAGGTGGGCGATTTCCTAAATGGGACTAAAGACGAGTGTGTGTAAATT
Organism: Xylaria sp. FL1042; assembly: GCA_022495085.1. NCBI lineage: Eukaryota > Fungi > Ascomycota > Sordariomycetes > Xylariales > Xylariaceae > Xylaria > Xylaria sp. FL1042. The sequence continues at coordinate 137,435 of MU380176.1, read as the reverse complement.
GAGAGAACCTGAGTGCTGGAACCATTACTGGGAATATGGGAATATGGGAATCTGTCCATCGCCCCTTGGAATACCTACATTAGTTGGCGGCTCTTGGGTGCCCTCAAGCGCCCACACAAGCAGTCTAACGCTCCGCAACACACCTAACCTCCAGGTGCTTAGCCTGGCGGATAGCTAGGTACCTAAGCCCTAAGCGTAGGTAGTTGGCTGTCCACGGCCCGCCCACCGCCGTTGCATTGCATGGGTCTGCTTACCGGCTCACTGCTGGTGTGCCCTGCTATGGTTGGTTCGTTCAATGGCGGTTTCTACGCCACTAATACCACCTCATCACTTAAATGTATATAGATAGATAGGTACATTTATAGCTCGCCTATCATTTCTTTTATTCCATACCGCCTTTCTGTACAGCATCTTTCTATACGTATATCGATTGGTATTGTGTAGGGTACCAAGCCACTGGTTCCTCTCTGGCTTGATTGTGGTCTCTTGGTATTGAACGCATCATATGTTAACCTGGATCGATCGTGCCAAGTTACCAGATATTTCTACCCGGATCGGTCAGGCTAGGCAAGTTTGAGGTACAAACACTCATGTGCATTAAACATAGGTAACTACCAGAAAATTTACCTAAAGTAGAACATTGAATCATAAAGGTTTGCGGACATATACAAGGCGCAGTAAGTTCCCTTACAATGAATACAAAATTTGAAGGGTATGATAACTATTAAGTTTTGGTATTCTGGTTTACACACAACACGTTCGGCTTACGCTATTAGTCCTTACTCCAACCCCTACACATGGCAGCCCGATGTCGGCTCCGCCTCTACTAGCAGTTTTCTCATGTTTACTTAAGGATGGAAGAATACCCAGGTGATGGATGAGGCATGTATGCTGTATGAATATACGATCGGCAGCTTACGTGGACCCTTTCACGCGCCACCAGAAAGTTACTGTCGAGGTAGCGAGTAATACGACAGAAAACCATATTCACATTATCTCTTCAGAAGGACGGGTCAACGTATCTAGGCTCTTAATTACTTATTGAGCAATATCTTCTTCATTCAGCCTTAGTATTCTGAATGAATATTTTAAGCATTGCGAATCTAGACTTAATCTCGACCGCATTGGCAGCATCACTACCTTACTTCATAACGTCTTAGTAGAAATCATCAATAATAGAACATTGGTATACTGGATGTATATAGTATGTAGAAGAGCTCTCCCATCGAAGCCTCATAAAATAATAGCCATTGACCTAACCATATAACTTAGGCGCACATGTACTCATCACTATCTCTATCTATGGGAATACGTCGGCTAGCGATCAGTATTACACGTTCACAACGCCTTCTTCTCCGGCTCGCTAAGAATAATTCTAGTAGTGAGACTCGAACACGAGAGAAAGGGATATGGAGAGAGAGAGAGAGAGAGAGAGAGAGAGAGAGAGAGAGAGAGAAGAGACCCCCCTTTTGTATCGCATTATAGCGCTCTCGAATAACTCATCTTTAGAAGCATCAATGTGCAGGTAGATAGATACTTGTAAGAACCTGGGCTTATTATTATTCCCAGAAAGAACCCCACACTTGTATCCACTAGCACTATTAGAGTTGTTACCTATCTAGATACTACCTAGACTAAGTAAGTACCTAGGTAGTCTAGGTACGTGCCTTAGGTATTGGTTTAGTGTGCATCTTCTGCAGGTAGTAATAGTAGCTCTTCTGCTCTGCTCCTTCAGTGCTCCTTCAGAGCTCCTACATAAACACTCTTCTTCGCTCTTTTCTATGTTTCATTTCTAAGGATTTAGGTAGTATTTATACTAGTATATCAACGTCCCTTCTAGACGTCGCTGTATGTATGTATGTATGTTTGATGTTCTGGGCATCATCGATCAAACATGTATGTCGTCGGCAGTCCACGGCAAGACGACCCCTTCCATTGATCGATCGGAAGGACCCCGCATCCGACACTTATCGACCATCCTGCGTTCTGAGTTAGGTGTAAGTAAGTATCCATGCATACCTCTCAACTCTTCAAGCTCGCCTCCAAGCTCGGATAATGTTCCCTCGGTTTGTGTTCCCCCTCGGTTAGAAACCCCATGATGGGCTCTTGCATCTATCAGCCAATTTCTGTATGTTCTTGTTTTTTCCCGCGTCCGTGTGGTAAGTGTGTGTGCTGTCATCTGTCATCGTGTCAATGAGCCCAATCAGTTCTTAACAGCATTCCATTTCCTTGCCGGGTACCCCTGATTCCGCCCATATATTCGAGCATCTTATTCCTCTCACTCACTATCTACACTTTACCTACCTTCTTGAAACGGCTGGGTTATGGTGACTGCTGCTCGGCCGACTCGAAACACGTCTTCGAGCCATTCATCACCGCCGCCATCAGGACCCGTCATTGGCCGGGGCAGCTCGTGGTCAGTATTGACTTACCTACATATATGGATCTCTCGTTCTTGATATTGATCGTGTAACATATTGATGAGCCATTCACTATACGTCGACAAACCGGACAGATGATACCTATGCACCCGTAGTAGTCCACTGCTACCTAAGTAGGTATGCTACACGAGTCCTCTGAGTCGACTTGTCCGACCCGTCTTTCGCGGTTCAGCGCAGTAACCGAATGGCAGTTGATGTCATATATCAGATATTCAATGCTTATTATAGGCACATTAAGACCCCAGAGACTTTGGGGAGGGGGAGGGGGCGAGCCGATGGAGATGCTGCTTCAGATTCGTTACAGAACAGGGGTTCGCCCTCGAAGCACGGCCCTGCTCCACCGCGAAGAACCCCCTTGCTTCTGACTGTGACGATGTACCTGGGTTCCCGACGCCGTGGCCAGCCAATGCCGCTGCTCCATTCGGTCCGTCCAACAGTGTACACAAACCCGGGCAATATCCAACGGTTCTGCTATAGCCATGCACAGGCCTCACTCTTCACCATTGCTGGGGGTAATCTTGGTACTACTGGGGGAAGCACTCTCGTTGCGGTAGGAGAGGTAGTCTTATACTAGTGTAGTGCGGACTGTCGCGTCGCAGAAGCTCACCTCTTCGTCCTCCCTTGACAGACTGCTAGGAGACGAGCTAGTCCGTCCCTCTCCCTTTCCTGTCTGTTCTCCCCCCGCGACCGACTTTCCAGATAGAATATCTCTCAAACTCCAAAACCTTCATTTGGTCTGCCGCGGTGTGGCTTTGCATTTAGCCGTGACCCGTTTTCCAGTCTCCCAGCCCAGGGATCCAGTCTACCTTCTTTCTGTTCATCTCGCTCTCCCCTCATGTTCTTCGCTTCATGATCCTCTCGTAATCGTGAGCGCGGCCGGGCCGGCCTTTCGTTTCTTCTCGTGTGTTATTCCTAATATTTTATCTTTTTATTCGTTTTTCTGCTCTCTTTCGCTTCGTCTAGATCGACGAAGATAGAACATCTCTTTTCGTCTTTGGCGACTGGAATCGCCTCTATCCGCTTACGTGACGATGTCGGCACCGTTTATAACGAGTATCGACGGGAAGAAATGTACGGCAGTGGCTAAAAGTCTGGGTGGGAGCCAAGCGACGACAGCATCAATAATAGCATCAACAACTTCAATTTCCACTTCAACTTCGGCGACTTCTACCTCAACGTCGACCTCGGCGTCAATCTCAATCTCAACGACATTCTCAACATCCTCGACAGCCGCGTCGACCCCAGAATCAACTTCCACGACGTCCACTAATGTTCTTCCTATCATCAACGCACCGAACACAAACACCTTTATAAGCACTACTCCAGAGACTTTGACTAGTACGGCGAGCTCTACATCTTCCCAGAGTGTTACTCCAATCCTTACATCTACATCCAGCGCCATACAGACAAGTGCTCCTTCAACACAAGTTCCTGTTGCTCTGCAACCTGAGAGCCCTTCTTCATCTTCCATCATTTCTATCCCCGAATCCACAATCGCTTCATCTTCTCAGACAACAGATCAGGGCCCGGTATCAATAACTCAGACTAATGGCAGTTTAGCACCGACATCTGCGTCGGGTGTGTCCTCTAGCGCTTCCAGTTCTCTTTCTGGGGTTGTATCGGGAGGTACGGTAACGACGACAACTGCAGGGCCTGAGCAGATTGAGTCTTCAAATGCTACGGCGGGCTTGACAAATGGTGCTGAGAACAACGTCAGCGGGGGCGCAGCCAGCACCCAAACGACTGTAGCTGTTGCTGGTGGTGTGATAGGAGGTCTGGCCCTAATCTCGTTCATAGCCTTTCTATTCTGGTTCTGGAGGAAGCGACTTATGAAAAAGCGACGTAGTACACTTCTTACGCCTCTATCATCCGACGTTACCTACCGAGGTCGCGAGAAGGGAACATATATCATCAGCCGGAATTCGCTAGGGCCAACAACCATTCCAGAAAAGGTGCGAGCCGTAGTGGGCTACAATTACCAGAAGCTGCGCGGACACGTCAATAACTTAGTGACGCGCAGTCCGAAGCCAAGCGTGGATCTGAATCGTGGAAATTCGCAATTTGGTCTGCCGGACACTCCTGAAAGCCGCTCCTCTTCAAGGGCTGGGGCAGCTGATAACGGGGCAATGACAACGAAGGGCCGATTCGTAGATTGGTGGGGACGGCTGACCGAAGACGGTAACTTGAACTGGAAACTTCGAAATGACCCCAAGAGCGGACGTCCCAATAACGACACGTACACTAGTATGTCCGGTGCTGTGCAACCCAGGAGAAGCGGGTCCCAACCCGACTTTCTCACTCTCTTAAGCATAGAAGAGAAACAACAACGGCGAGGGTCTGGTGGTAACAACGCGGCTGGGAGTAGTAACACACGCCGCTCCCAATCCCTCGGCAATGACCACTTCCTCGGGGGTCTTGGGTTAAACTTCAACATAGAGGACCCATTCGCCGACTCGAATGTCATGAGCCACGACTCAGCTAAGGTGATGCCCCTTGCGGTATCGGCAGGAGGAACCGACAATCCCTTCTCAGATGCCAACGCCATCCCCGTTCCCGCGAGGCCCACCAACAACAGCGCCGCCAGTGGACCGACGACTTATGTCCAGAACATCCGCCGCTCGCGTGGTTACAGCACCAGCGCGGCCAACACGCAGCCGTCTATGGGGGCCACAGTAGGCCGCATGCCGAGCATGTACCGCGAGTCAAGCATTAGCGTCGAGACAGCTGACACGCGGCGGAACAAATTCCGGTCAGATCCGTTCGACCTGGACAGACCCGAGCTATTCGCACAGTCGCCAGGGCCCGATACGCGCGGCACGGCAGATAGTGAGCGAGACACCAGATACAGTCGACAGGGCAATAGCCGCGGTCTCCCAAACATGCCACGGCCGACTCATGCGCGTAATGAGAGCTTCACATCGAAGTACTCGAGTGGTGTGAGCAGTATGGGCGAGTGGAGCGATCCGGGTCCGGATGTTGGACCCGCTGCCGGGCGCTGGTTCACGCCCAGTCCTGACAGCACATTAGGACGGCAACCGACGAGTCGCGAAAAAGGAAAGGGCGGGACTAGCCAACAGAGCGTTGGGAAAGCCATGTAAAAGACTGTTCTCAAGCTGGTCCATCTAGCTATCACATGATTCTCAAGCACAGCACAATCAACATATGTATGATTTTCATATACCGGGACTGCCCAGTCTAATCCGTTTCCATCTCCTACTTTTGTACGGCATGCGTCGGGAGGATATCACCTGGCTCGGCGCTCGAGGAGTTTCACTATCTTTTCGTTTCGTTTGTTTTTCATTTTATGCAGATATGAGGATCGGGAAAGGAGGTGGCTGGCAATAATGTTGTTACACTCGTTTATGATACCACGCAGGGCCGACACCAGTCGCATAGGATGGGAGAAAGACACAACCTCATTACGAACAGATGAGGTGGATTTTGAGAGGCAAGGTGTTTGCATACGCCCGAGGAGAGAAATGAAAAGCAAAGGAAGGTAGATGGATCGCGATATCCTTTGTATTTAGCAAGTGAATGTGTTACCGGCCACTTCGTCTCTACGCTGTCAGTCTTACACTCCTGTCCAGTTCGGATGTCTCTCTGTGTGTGCACCGAGCATCGGGATAGGCTAGAGGCGAGCAGACAACACATTCGTTTGAGGGAGCGGCATCAACAATATAGCTAACTGTGCCAGCGAAGAAAATGAAAAGTAGTTTTTGTAAAGTAATAGCTTCGTGTCGGTATGCCTTCCGTATTATTACCAACAGAACTAATACCAGTGGCTTAGCACATCCCGCTCTTTAAATAAATCTTGAGACCCAAATACTACTAGCTGCAAAACAGCCCTAAGCTATCACTCGAGAGGTGAGTAATGCTATTCGTTCAGGTCCGAGTCCAGGCCGGTTCTAACGGGTAATTAGTGCCTTTGGTATTCCGTAGCACTGAGGGTACGATATTTCATAAATCCAGCTTTTACCTGAGAGATATAGGGACAATATAAGTACGGGCTTTTAGGCAGGTGGCTTAGGTTGAAGTGTATAAATTGCAGTATAGGTTTAGGCACAATATACTAATACTGTGTCGAATATTACGTTTAGTATCAGGAGCCACAGCGCTCAATCTACGCTCTATCTAAATAAAGTCACCTTCGACATAAGCGATTAATAACATGTAAGTTATTATAGCTAACAAACGCAAGAACTCCTTTTTATTCAAAGCCACTCTCAGTACAAATGAGACTCTATAATCCAAAAACGCTAAGAATATAACCTGGAATCTATAAATAAATTTGGATCAGCACCAAGTTAACTCCTCTTTATTTCATGTTGCGTGACGTTTTGTGAGACACAACCGTATAACAGTGTTAATCCTCACAAAACTAGCGGTACAATATGTATTACTACAAAAAAAAAAAAAAAAGGGGGGGGGCTCAATACTTGGCTAATCGACTAATTAATGTGTACCTATTCAAAAGGACTAGAAAGCGGAGGCGGAAGGTGACGCGCTCATATCACCTCACATGTGAGATCCAAACTCGAAGTCAATATTTGAGTGCCTCATATCCGTGAATAAAACAATTAGAATAAGTCGGAATACTTTCTACATCATTTATCTTGATATTAAGTCGTTTAAAATTCCTGATAGTAATTAATTTAACTGTTGAATGGGCTCCGTACGAATTCGTACGTAGTAAATGGCTGGCGTTACCAGCCCGGAGAAGAGACAGCAATACAGGGTATTCAGGTCAAGTCTAGTCTATTCAAAAAGAAATACGAAAGTGTGCGTACGGAAGGGAGGCTATTTATAGGTAATTCAGGTGGGCCCTGGTCACCTGACACCCTGTCAGGTGACCCCTTAGTCATCCAATAGCCCCATGACCCCCCTAGCCGTACCAGTAGCCCAAGGGCTACTCGTACGACTAGTCAACCGCTCGTATTATTGTTCCAACATTAACTCTTGGCCTTTGCATTGTCCTAAAAGTTCTGATATATTCGGACTATGGAGCAAGAGGGCGAGGAAAAAGAATATTCAGCGACCTTACTTAGAATTATGCATAGTCACTCTTAAGTATGTGGATTATTGTCAGCAGTTCTTGTTTTAGCTTGCAGCAGTAGGTCATATCAATGAAGCCACGAAATCTAACAATCAACGATTTTAGTCGCCAGCAGTCCCGTTAGTGTTTCAAGGTGAAATCTTCAAAGCGGATGTTTGCACACTAAAGACAACGATGGCCGTCAACATGCTTGGTAAACCTCTTCTAAACCTGACCGCCTTCGATAAAAGTAGCTACATAGTCCCATACCAACAATGGTGCCAACACTAGAGTCCGCTAGAATTTGTATAATAATTAGATTGCTTATCGATTTGAGAAGTGGAATGGCCACACAAGAGGCAAGTTGGCCAAGCAACATGAAGTAAGGGAGATAGCCCTCATAATGAAATTAAACATGGAGAATTGATCATGCTAGATAATAAAATATTCACTATTCGCGATAGTTTTTCTACCTAGGCATCATTCAGGTCCAAGACGTTTCGACCACTTGTGGCAGTCATTTTCAGAGGGACCAAGAGTATGATATCTAACGATACTTGTGTGCCTATTGTGAATTAGGCTCTCGCTGTTCATGTGTGATGAGTCTGGCAACAGTCTAACGTACGGTGTTTGTATTATAGCTGTTAAAATCATCTTGCAGTAAGGATACAGTCACCCTAGTGGTGTTTCTACCCTCAGACCACTTCTAGGCAAGTAATCATTGTTCAAACCCTCCCGCCTATAAGTTTCAGAATTTACCATTCTATACCGAGCACACGGATGCATATATCACTAGGATGTGGCTAAACTTTTTCAGTCCTCCCTTCCTAGCCCTCGGGAACTCGAGTCTTACAGATGTTGCAACGAATCTTGCCCGTCCACGAGTTCTACTATTCTTCCGAGTATCGTAGAGCTGTAAATTAATAGACCACATATTACAGGAGTGCTTAGGAGAGGGTTACACTCGGAAAAGTTTACGGCACATGAACTTCCCATAAAGGGTACGTACTTAGATATGGTCAGTAATATCAAGTCGCGAGGCCAACGGCTGGGCTCCATCGTAATAGTGTATACCAACTACCAAATCCTACCACGTGCTATTTTATTTTTGACATATTCATATCATACGCATGTAGCGGTTGTGTTTGGTTGTTGATAGTGCCTCGACATCAACGCAATTGATGCAAAATAGAAGATTATTCACAAACGAACTACATATTTTGGGGGGGGATATTCTTGCAATGCTGATAACACTCGAATGATACATGGTGGATAAATAGCAAGGTCGCTGGTTGCAAGAATTACTTTAACCATGCATTAGGGCGCTTGATAAAGGCAGAAGACTTTAGTGTAGCTGGATTAGATCGTTTGAGCAAATTCTAGAGAAATTATTTTTTGATAGGACACCAGCCTTTGTTATATAGGAAGAGTATTCTACATATTAGATGATTCTACGCGGTGAATTAGGAGGTTGAAGGCTCTTGATAATTGTTTCTTCAATGCAGTTTAAAGAGGTAGCATCCATGTTCAGTTCCTTTCACTTGTGTCTAATTCTCTACCCCAAACTACTTGCATGTTGACTACTGCGTTTCTATAACGCCATACAAGCCATCACACAGCCCATGGGCAACCTAACCTACGCTCTTGAAGCCCATATCGGCGTCAGGGACATTGTTATTACGCTTTAGAAGGCCGTCTCTACCTCCCTAGCTCCAATAGGCTATAAAATATGAAATTTTTCTCTTCTAAGACCTCTGAAGCGAGCGATGATCAGATCAGGAGTAGGCTTATTAGGTCCAGCCACTCAACCCCATCAGCTTGTCTTTGTTTGCCTTCAGGTCCCAACCCATGGCTTGCGTTAGAGGTCTGACAACCAATCAACAATTACTATGTCGTGACCCCGTCCACAGTACCCGCCCTCTCACCTCCTTCGTTACAAGAAAAGAAATTGATCCTGACTGACCTGTGGCCAGTTAAATCCATGTATGATTGGTAAGTATAAACTCCACATGTAGCGATGTTTCTATTGATGAAGGTCTGTCTGACCCTCTTTCCGAGTTTGCTGGGACGGGAGAGCTTCCAACATTGTTTGCACGTAGTACTCAACGGCCATTGTGTGGTATTGTGCTAGAGTCTACAGCAATTCAAAAAATGCGACACCATTGAAGCTTGACAAATAATCTAGAGAATGAGGAATATCCAGAAGTTCCATAAGTTAGATTGAACCCAGGCATGCAATATAGACCGCCGTGTTAGCTTCACTGCCCTGGGTGCACAGTAATTAGGCGAGAGCACAAACAAGACATGCGGTAGCCATTGTGCTCGACAACTCAACCACCAACACGTGACAGTGGCAATAACCAGTCCGTTGGTAAAATCAATCTATCACCTAATACCCCCTTAAGCAATACCCAAAGTCCAGAACCCTGACCCTCGTTGCTGGGGGGAGCTGTTCGCATGTGGTATGTTATACAGTGCTAGGTAGACATCTGAATGGGTGGCTCCGTGCCTCTCGACCACTCGGCAAACTTCAAATTACTTTTCCCAGTCGCACGATTTTCCCTTCCCTAGTTCAGCAGTAATGAACCGTGCGTAGCACTTTGTATAGGTATCCTATAGGCTATAATACCTGAACTGAAAACTTGCCCGAATATCTCTGGCGATCGGCGCAACTTCGACTTTGATTCTTTGCACAAGTGTATAACACAAAGACTCCCATTCCGCGCATCTTGCTCGCCATTGTATTATCTATCATTCCCAAAGCCACTAGTTATATTCATTCTTTTACCTGTTATTCCTTATCCACAATCCACTATGTCAAATCCAACCATTGCAACCTATGTGGCTTTCCCTTTTGTATTAATCATAGCCTTGATCGGGATATGGTCCGCGTATCGACTTTTCCGCCACCGCCGCCATTATTCTACGGAGTTGACTAAAAACACCATGAGAATATATTATTGCATGGTGGTTTCACTATGCTCTTTTGCATATATTACTATTGGTATAACATTCTTCGTTTTGACAATACTCCACGGACAACCATTGGCAAATTGGTGTTGGAGATGGGCCATTGTTGGATCGCTGTTTGATGTGAGGATACCTAAAAGCCCTTACAATAGTCATGCTAACCTTAGGAGTCCCTTTGTGCTATAAAATTAACCAGAGAACAAACCAAATACGAGCGAGGCGCCGTGTTTCTGTTTGCGATGGTCTGGATAGAGACACTATTGATAATGGTCAGTTTGGCAACGCCAACGCGCACTATCGGTCAATATATCATCATGGGTGCCATTATCTGCCATGCTTTATGGACAGCGCTGTTGGCTTCATTCTGGGAGCCTTCACGGTCGAAAACGCTTCGACTGGGCGCAAGCTTCGGTCAAGGACTTAGTGCCGTGACGTTAATCTGGAGTCCACTGGCTTTTATTGTCGTAAGCATTTCCCCCTCCTTCTTGAAATCCTTAACGAACCGTTATAGGTATTTTGTAGCTGTTCAGTTATGGTCTACATCGAAGATCTTAATAAATCCGAACAGCCCCTATTATCCACCACCTCTGACCACCCGCAAAGCCTCCAGTCGACGTCACGAAGCCGTCGAAAATACAAAATTGTATTCTTCGGTCAAGGTCCAGAGAGGACACGGTCACTCCAGAAAGCCCTGGACTGGCCGCGAATGCGCATGGATGCTGGTGGCTTAATTACCTACGATCATCCGACAAGACGCGACACCATGCTCATTAGCGTGCACCCGAAAATCGAGTCAGAGAAGGATGGAAATGATTACATGCGCACACTTATAAGTGGGGCCACCGCCGTGGTTCTAGTTTTCAATTTATGCAATGTTGAGTCTTTCAAATATATCAAAGGCTTGAAGGGGTTCCCTGAAGGACAGCCTGGATTATTAGTTGGTTGCCAGGAACCACACGAGGAGTTCTCTGTCTCTGAAGAAGACGCACGGAATTTTGCAAGTCAAAATGGATGGGATTTCGCAATGTCTAAAGACATTATGGAAGCATTTGAAGGCTTGCTTCACAGAATGTTCGCTAAGCCACATCCGAAAGGGCGATCATGTTTCTGGTTACAATAGCATTCTTCAGACGAGCACACGGTATATTTTGTGGTATTTGTATCTAGATCCTGGCTTGTTCCCCCGCAAGGGGATCATCTATAACTACACAGCGCCGAGCACGAGCCCAGAGGGCGGGGCCAACGAAAACGGTTTGGCTATCACGCGTGCTTTTGGGTTAGACTTGTGAGATATCTTGTATCCTAGAGTGTCCTCCTAGAATTTGGAAGACCGGAATCTTCCGGAATGGAGAATAGTAGATAGTTTAGATAGCCTCGGACGCCGCAAGCGGCTAGGGTGGCATGGAGACGATAGGTCTTCCCCCGACATTAAATTTAGCAACCAACCAACTAACTTAGTCTCAGTGTCACTACACCTCGCTTTCAGCTTTTAGCATTTCATTGGATATCAAATAATATATCCTCAATACTATTAACTGAAATATGAAGGTGCTAGGCAATGTCCGCCTAGTATGTCGGATGCTTGAGTGGTCTGATAGGGAATCAGGGATGCGTGTGAAGCCGTGAGTAACCCCTGCAAATTTTCGTGTCATGCCGAAACCATTGTTTGTGTACACCAATATTTGGCGAAGTTTGAGGTAGTACTGAGAAGCAGGGAAGAATAGTTCGTAGTAGATGAAGACGCGTTTCCCGCGCGTATATCCGATGGTTCATCACTAAGCATATTCACTTACTAATATTGGCCAACATATATCAAGCAGTTAACACTTAGGTACTTTATTATTCAAAAAGGTTTTAGAATGAGACAAGATTCTCCGTTTAATCAAGGATTAAAATGAATGTTAAAAATGAGCCAGTTGATAGCTTTTCGCGGCGGGTTTAAAGGGTGGTTGCGACCCTTTGTAGTACGAGTCACAGGAGGCGTATGCGGAACCAACCATCCCTAATATACCATTAGGGCAAAGTGTCGAGCACCTGATACCTACAATTAAGCAAGGGTACTACAAAACACAACAAACTAAGGGGGGTTAGTTATAAATCTCCTGTCGGGGACAAGGCTTATATATGTAATATTAATGATAGTAGATACTAACCTTAGAAATACTTTATTTCCTTTACCTACCTGCGGATTCTAGACCTGTAACTGCTAGTTAGCAACTAGGAGAAAAATGATGTCCTAAATGGGAAGCCGGGGGGAGATACAATAGCAGAGATGGCTGAGTGTGATCCGTCTCGGTGGATGGTATTTAAGATTAACACCTCCGAAATGACCTTTGTTGTTGTTACTATGTCTTCTCCACAGGCTTTATCATGATGTTCCAAGTTTGGCATTATGCCCCGGGACCATCAATATTTGAGAGGTGATTATTCAAGAAGTTCAGTGTGCTATTGAAAGAATGTGTTGCATGGCATCCTGTCAATTAGATGTACTGCCGTAGATTCTCAAGGGCAAATAACGCCTTAAGTACACGGCTGGGGTTGCGCGGACTATGGATATCATCTCAGGGATCGCCTTTTGTATCACCCCAACACCCCCAGAGTACGACAGTCAACAGTCGATTGATTAACATCCTACCAATAAGCACTATTGAGGATGGGTGGGATATTCGTTCACGCGGTGGTTTGACGGGGACAGTGCCTAGGAACGCACCGTTGAATTAGACCCCCAATTGCAATGTCACGCTGCAGACAAGCTAAGCTAAGTGCCTTATATTTCTATATTTACATTGTTAGTAGTGTCACTATATGGCACCTAAGTCCAGTTTATAACATGGAAAGAGTCACGCCTTTAACATTCAAGTATAAGAAACTTGATGTTGTGGTTGGAGAAGGTAGGGCTATTAGTAATTAGATAGCCCTGTCACTGGGCACAATTATCTTCATCCAACATATGATGCATACATTGTTGATGATTCGCTTTAGATACACTCTTGGTGCTGGTCTGTTTAAAGTGAGGTAGTTATTGACTATATAACGCCAGATTGTAAGTCATCAACGTTTTTAACTATCCTCCTCCTCCTCCTCTTCTTCTTCTTTGTTTAGAAAACCGATACGAAGACTACGCAAAGAGTACACGTTTCAATTATTAGAAAGCATAAGGTATCCCCCTCGAAATCTACCCAACCATGTTTTATTCTAGCCGCGCTCTTATAGATCTGCTTGTAATAAGTATCTTGCAAGGGTCTTTCTACTATACGAGTTACTGGGTTCAGACTCAATAACTTGACTCGTAATCGTCCTTTGTTCTAGAGGCGGCGCTGACACTTTAGTTTATCTTCGAAGACGAAGACGATAATAGAAGTAAATATCTATCAAGCCGAGCTTAGAGTTGTCCCTACGCCTGTAAACCAGCATATGGAATTGACAGACAATCAAGTCTATTTCATTACACGACTGGGCCTGATCACATTCTTATGATAAGAGGTGAACTTATTAGGGCATGATACTATTAGCAGTTCAAACTTATTATGTCTATACGACAGTGCATGCATACGGGATCTACTCCAAGTACCCGAAGAGATCGGTAAAGTATAATAATGTAATTATCATTACTCTAGTGCCAATTCAATTCCTCGTTTGTCCCCAGTGGACTACTATGATAAAGGTAATTACTGTTTTAGGACGAGGAGGCGCTCAGCCCACATGTTGGTCCATCTTTGTGTTGGTTGTGGGAGTAGGTATTGATATATCTAATAAGTAGTAGGAGACCTACGCTCAATGGGCCGAATATTTTTAGAATGAATGGACAACATTTTAACCCTTGGTGAGGTTGTTCTGGAACGAAATGTTTTGAAGTCAATCCATATGAAGATTTTTTGGTCCTTTTTTTACTCGGCACTGGGAGCGTGGCTGTCAGGTGAATAGGTAACACCCTGGTGTATGCCTATTAGACTTCGTCTATATATTCAGGCTTTCCCTCCCAACTACCTGTTGGAAGGGCTAGGGGTCATGTTGACCAATATACCCTATGGCTACTGACACTTTTCTACCTACCTGCTATGTGACTGCGTAGGCTATCCATTCACTCTGGGACGCACAACCCTGACAGTGGCGGAATCTAACAATTGATATAAATGCCCTAACAAGCATGTTGATGCCTTGCTTTTGCTTGTCATCATGTCCAGACATAGAAACGGAGAGCCAAGGAAGAGATGGTTAAGAGTCGGGATGCTCATCCCTTGAGAAGAATTGAGCGAAAAGATTAACATAGGAATTAACAAGTAAGCGTTTTCAGTGTTTGATGGTTTTGTTTTCTGGAATGATGTACTATGCTGCACTTTTTCATATCTAGTCACTAAAGAAGAACAACCAAGGATTTCGACGCAAGATTTTCGGATGTTGTCTTAATGATTCAAGCATAGGTTGGAGCGCTGATATATATCAATATATATGTATACTCGGGCTTTAAACTAATTACTAGTAGCCTCCCAATTATGTTAGGTGTAGTTATACAATAGCAATAATACACTTCCAATAGAAGGAAAGAATTAAAAGTAGCTCTTTTTTATTTGCGGGTTGCACTGTAAGGCAACTTCTTTAAATCTTGAGCACCTATAATATAAAATTGTCAATGAGAGAGTTTGCTTATAATATTTACGCAATCTATCTCTTCTGCTTGCTCTTGCTCTTCAGGAGATAGTACATAATACTTTAAGTTAGGAAAGGAGTAGATATACTTCATCGGGTAATCAGGAAGAAAGAAGGAGAAAACACCATAATATCTTACACTCCATTCACATTTCATTCATTGCTGTTATCATCTGAAAGTCGTAGTGGGGTAATGCCGTCACCTAGGTACCACTGCATCTACATACGCATACTACGTACAGTACCGGCGCCATGAAAACCCCCCTGCTTCTGTTGCTGTAGCTCTAAAGAGGGGTTCCCCACCCACCTCTGTATACCTCCTTCTAATTGGCCAAGAACACCAAGCAAGCTGAACCCGAACGCGAAAATTCGCGTCAGCAAGCGCGGAGCTACGCGCTGTGCCACGGACACGGCGCCTACAAATCGCGTAGCGTGGTCCGAGCGATCGACGCCGACATAATGCTCTCGTCCTGATTGCGCGAAAGCGCACGCATCTGGCTCAACATTCTGTGAATATGGTTTTCGCATTGTTTCGGCTACTAGTTACATTGGATGGCCAGGTAAATGGGATGACTGACGTCCCCCAATGGCAGATTATCATACCATTACACAAAAGCTGGCTGGGCGTCTTTTGCGCCATCGCGCCTCGCGACAACTGAGATGAGCCTATGTTGGTATTGGATGTTACTCCCTCCCCCTCCCCCTCTTGGCTTCATCCGGCCCCAACGACTAAGCTGTGAGGTGTTACATAGGATGTGATGACCCTTCTATCCATTAGTGAAGGAGACAGCGAGCAGTGGACTCGCACCGCAATTAGAGTAGCGCCTAGCTAACCGGCCAGGATAACTCGAAGATATCGTAACATTGAAGATATTCTGTAAGAAAAGAAAAAGAAAAGAAGAACCATAATATTGACCGATGAACTCCATACCTTATTCCCCTTCCGTATTTCTCCTATTGTGATTCAAACGCTAGCGAATGGGGGCTGGTTCCTTCAGTTCGCGTGATTGATTCGACGTGCCTGATCTGACCAGAAACAAAATGAAGGTTAAGAGAAACAATGGTGGCGGTCTAGTGGTGACCCGGGGAAATTTTTGTTGGACCACCAAGGTAGATGACGGATAAGGAACGTATCAAACGGGTCGTCTATGCGTTTAGTGACACATCATGTAATGGATGGTCGCAAATATTTAGTCGTAATCGTAATCCATATGTGGATTATAATGCGGGCTCATCGAATGTAAGCCGCCGGCGGGCTAAGCTGAGAGGGGTTTTCGCTGTCGGTGTCTTGACAGAGGAAAAGGCCAGTGGTGTTTTCCACGGTTTCTGCGCCGGGCTGGGCGTGATGTTGACGAAGTCGGAGAAATCAAAAGTTTGTCCTGGTGTGGTGGGAAATAGGTTGCCCCCGCCTGGAGTAGTCATCATCGATGAGGGTAATGCCAGATCTTTCCGTGGTGGCGGCGTGGACGGGGGGTCCATACGGGTTCTAGACGTAGACATGGCCGGGGAAGGTGAAGTGGCCAAGTACATCAGCAAGTCTGCCCCCTCTTCACCTGATTTCTCATTCGATGTGCCTTTTGCGTCTCTGCCCCGACGGGCGTTGATACTGCGGCTACGCATGGGCGGCGTCCGAGGAGGAGATGACTGGCCCACTTGGAAGGAATGGATGGGTAGAAGGTCATCTTCGTCATCTGCGGAGGCACCAAACGTAGGTGATGTAAGGTCCACCGAAGGCCGGCGAGTGCCCTGAAAAAAAGAGACGTCTGGTCCATTTGACGTGGTAAAATGTTGTCTCCGCGGCTTGATAGGCGAGGACTGTATCAGCTGATGTTGTTTTCTCCAGGAGTGGTGGTTGGAGTTGTTGAAGGACTTGTGAAGAGTAGGAGACGATCGAAATCGCTTGGTAGGGCTCGACATGGTCATGTCGAATGTTGCCGTATAGGTGCGTTTGCGATGCCCCGAGCTGCCGCTGCTCGAAGTAATTGCGTCGGAAAACAGGGGGGCCTTGAGGGGGGAGCTCATCAGTGTTCTGGTCGGATAAGGCAGCTCCGACGTGCTCGAGGATGAGTCGGACAGGACATCGCCATCGCAAATGCGCCGCCGGCGCTCTTCCTCGACCTTTGGCTCTATTGTGTCGAGGGTCAGGTCCTCCCAGCCATGCTTCGTTTTGAATTGTGCCAATGCTAAGCGGCCTTGCAGTCTACGTGCAATCTATCGAGACGAGAAGAGTTGTTTTAGCCCTGTATTGCGTCTTGTCAAGGGGGTTTTGGCAGCTCATACCTTGCTCACTTCCACTCGCTTGAGCACTTTATCGGCAACAGCCTCTGGGTGTTTCTTCAAGGGCGACGGCATATTCGTTTGCTTGGACGAGAGTTTGCCGTATAGCCTTACTCCTGGCTGCTGGTGAGCGCTCGAGTGGTTATCAGGAATAGGAAAAAAAACTGCCGAAAAGCTGGTATAGGGCTGATTGGGTCGGTTTGATGGTTCCGGCGCTTGTAGGTTTTAGCGAGGGGGCGGATTCGTTGGCTCGTGAACCATTTGGTTGGCCGATACTTCTGGTCCAGGACAAACAATGCGCAACGAATCCCCGGCGGCGTGAAAAGGAGTGTGCGGAAAGAATGACAGAGAAACAGCCAAACCGTCGAGTTGGTTGCTTCAGAACCTATGTTGAAGGGGGAGGGGGAAGAGACTGCCTTAGTGTTAGGTGTTAGTCCTATGTTCCTCAGTCACAATGGCCACAATGGGATGGAAGAGTGAGCGAGCTAGGCTAGCCAACAAGAAGAGTGCAGCGTTGAATGGATGGCACGCTAACCCTAGCTGGAAGAGCTATTGGAACCGCTCATTCCTCTGACAACCAGCCTATCCACCAATCGTCGTCATTAATTGACATTAACTGCCCATTTTAAGCCTGAGCTCAGCGCCCTTGGAACCCACTATATTCATTAACCATTTAAATTCACAGCTCATCTGTGCCTCATAATTGCGCACAATAAGACATTACCAATGTAGACTTATACATGGTTTTAATGAGCTCTCTTACCGCCTATTTTAGTCCTGCTAGATCTTGACCTAGTGTAATCAACAAATAGCTGCACTTAGATATAAGGACATTTAGTATTTGAATTCTTGTTGCATGGCCTAAAATTCTTTAATAGCGCCATCCTCACATTTTCCTCTTCTTATCCCTCCAGTCTTCCCTTTGCTGCTATTCTAGTGTTTTTCTATTAAAGCGTTATACATTTTACAAACATTTTCTCTTACAATTGAAGGATTTCCCACGCAAGGGATAAGTGAATAAAATATATCGAAAGAAAGGAAAGGGGGTGTTTGTATTTCTTCTCATGCTTATCTCCTTTTCTCACACCTAGATTTATATCTTAGTATCTATAGAGAGGAGAGATAAAGAGAGATAAAAGAGGGGAAAATAAGGGTGAATGCATATAGGTATTTAACAACTTTAAGGGCTGTTGCTGTTGATTACCTTGAACTAAACATACCTTGTGTATATATCCCCGTACAGAAGAAGCTCCAGGTATTCATGTTAACCATGATAATATACCCAATACTTGGGCCTATGTATCTACAGTCGGGCAATTTTAATCTGTGCTAGGGCCCACTATTTCTGCAAGCTCTTTAGCATTGCGAAAACATCTTAGGTTTGCCAAGCCATAGATACCTCAACTATTTTATTTACATAGGAAATAAGAAGTCAACTATGTATATCTTTACACTACCTAATAAACAGATGACCTAATTATAAAAGGTAGCTTAACTTAATGGAACAGGCTTAAGTTAAAGCTATATACTGGTTTGATCATGACTGTTTATGGCCTTTTAAAAATTAAATTTTTTGGTTTAAATAAGTATAAGTATTTTTACTTGCTTAAATCTAACCTTCCGGGCTATCTATGCGCAAGCAATACACAATTACTGAAAACACATCTACTAGGTAGTATACAAGTCAACACTGCATTCAAGCAAGTCGACAAGAACACACAATATCTTCTAGATAGCCAGGCAATTTAACCCTTAGGTAGTAGATACTATGCGCAGCACAGCTTGTTACATCTTACACAACTTCATCGCTCCCTTTTATTTGGCCTTGTTTGGCCAACATAGTAACATGTCTTGCTTTTCCACTTAGTATGGTTAGATTAAAGATGATACTCAACTCACATTTTCTTATTCTTTAGCAGGGGGCTCTCTTTTTATTATACCCTTTGCGGCGCCTTGTCTTTTATATGCCTGGTATTTCACTATACCATCTTGTTTTCTTGTGAATAATATCAAGCTATTCACTTTTTGGTTGTGTGCTCCATGACCGGGTCATTTTCAAGTCCCCCTTGCTGGTGTCCTTTTTCATCTCAAACTCCTGCCAGTATTCCCACTTTGCTTTTTTTTTTTTAATATATAAACAACTGCCTACTAGCCACTGGTATAGATCCAATCAATTTTGCTTGCAGGGCACAACAAATCAGGTCGTCCAGAAGAATTGGTCTCAAGAAAACCTAGATCTCGATGTCATAAGCGCCTACAACTAACGGCGTTCAAATTCCTGACACTGTCGTTACATAGTACGCACTAGTACTACACACTATGGTAGTTGGATATGCTATTTTCAAACAACCATGTTGGGATTACCAACCCAATCAACAAAAACAACCCTGCTCTGAGGGAAAAAACAGGCTGTGACCTGATCTCTTACCTAATCAGTTAAATGATCACGCCTGTTCTTGTCAAGACAGCGGTATGATGTGTATGTGCATTTCGCTATTAGGCTATGTCCCTGCAAGCTGTCCTGACGGACAGATTCCGGGCTCCGGGCGGTCTGGTTGCTAGTTGTGCTGGGTGAGCCAAATTGTTTACCCATTTGCACCCATACAATACAGCAGTTCACTAGACCATTGTTTCCTTCCTTTCCGTAGGTAGGCTGTGATGTGTGCCTGTCAATCCGAACTACTACTACCTTCCCGACAGTCTCTTCGTATTGCTCCATGCACGTCAATGCAGACTAAGAGATGTACCAGTACTGCCGTAGTCCAGATGTGCATCCCTGCTTACACGCTTGGCACAGTACGGGTAGCCTAGCGTGGAAGGATGCGTTTCAACCTCCCCACTCTTGCTAGACAGGCGCTAGAACAATCATGCTACAGAGGTAATGTACCTATGCTACCTAGCTGGGTATAACCTACCTACATGTAGGTACGTGTTCTACCTATTGTTTAATTGGCCCTTTGGATCGCTTTTGTCATGTGCTGTAGTGTACACTACACTACACTACACTTAGGTAGATCATTGCTATGTCATTGCCTAGGTACCTAATCTTTAAAACTTGATGTGACCCATCTAGCTCCGATACCTCGATACCTAATTTGGTTATCCAAGACGTCATTATCAATGCTCCCGATGTTTTTGATCTTGGCACCATTATTGTCGGTTCTTAGGGCAGATACTACACTAGAATTCCGGTCTTTTGTAGCACGCACGTTATTGAGTTCTTTTCATACATAGGTCAACATACCTACTATATGCCCTGCACACGTGCTGTGAGACCGCCTGTCTGTCCTGAGGTACTGTGTCAGCCCACCAAAACAGCAGGTACTGTGGTGCACCGTACACACTGTACACTCTAGAGGGCGGTACGTACACCTTGTGTGCCATGACCCATCCTTGACTCCTGCAAGCTGCGGCCACGCCCCATGTCATTACCCGTATTCCAAGCTTACACGACACAACACCTGCTTTCTAGTGTAGATAATGTAGTGCTCAGTTCAACTGATCGGCAGCTCCACAATCCTATCTTCCTATCCATCCCGTCCACACCTAAACCCGGGATAGATAGTCAACAAGTCCTGGGTAGGTTGTCTTCCCACTGACAGCCATGGTCGGTCAGATATTTGTTGGTTGTTGATTCGAGCCAGCCTTCTTCGTCGTTCGCTGCCTACCAGAGCACATATTTCACAATTATTGTCGTGCTTGCAGTAATTGCCTCTTCTTTGATTCCCCTAGCATTAGAACGTTGAACTTGCGATATATCCCTCCTATGTTAATGGTAATGACATAGACTACAACCCTGTCGATGGACAACCCCATTCTTGAACAGCTACTCATTCCTGGATTGTAGTTCGCACACTACACATGTTTTAAAAGCTAGTCCATTCTTTTTATCTTGTCCCTCTATCAAGTCGTTCGTTTGCTTGCCCTCAACCTAGCAAGCTGTCCCTAAAGCTTGGCCAACGATCACCTGTATCAGCGCAATCTTATCGAGCTACGGCGAAGGAGCCCACATCTCCTGGTGATTTTGGGTGTGGGTGTTCATCGTGAGGCTGTGTTCGGGAGGCGAGGGGTTATCGTTGCTGGGGAACAATAGGTATAGAAGAGGTTTCTCCACGGCCCGACGACACCTGTGGTTAATCATACATTTCCTAGGGACAGGAAATCAACAATCACGCCCTTGGTGCTCTAAGTCCGGCTTCTGAATACCGCAGCTTGAGGGCACCATTGGCAGGCATTCGCGCCTCGACCTCTCGTTCCTGTTCCTGTTTCTCCTGCTCGCGTGCGCGTTTGTTGATGTCATCTGCATTCTGCTCTCTTCTTTCTCTCTAGCTCTCTACCCGCCATTATGGCACCCAAATTCAACCTAAAGCAGATTCGAAGGCGTTCACTCGCAAGTTTCCGAACTAGTCGATCGACCGATACATCGAGCAACGATGAACCGTCAGGTTCGAGTCGGGAGCTGTCCTCAGTAGGATCTATCACACCCCCCTCACTCGCCGATGAATCGGACCCTGCCCTCCATGCCCATGTTCCTGCCATGACAAGACCGCCGCTTGAGTCGAACAGCAACAACAGCAACCGATTTAGTATCGCAGAGAGTGTTGCGTCCGAACCTCACTCAACTAAAGACCTCCAGGATCAACTGCAGTACCAACAGCCTATGTCACAATATGCCCCCCGAGTGACCAATATTCGAGATAAATCCACAGTAGGTTGCATACTTACTTCTAATACCATATTGTGTTGCGATATTCTCTAGGTTGCTTTCCTTGCCCTGCCTACACCTTGCGACCCCTTGCGACCCCTTGTTTTACCCCTAGAAATAACCATTGACTATAATTGGGACCCGCGGCATATGCTCACAGCCGCATAGGTTTATCAGAAAGTTTTGCTTGTGGCTGGCGTCATTGGACAGAACCCTCATCCTCAGATCGATGGTACTCTAGTTGTATCTCGCCCTGACAAGGCTTTTCCACCCACTACGTGGCCAGTCTATGGCGCACAATTCAAGGCCCTTATTTATCTTTTCCCGGGACCGAATACAGTTTCCTTTGAGTATCAGAAGCCCGGATCTCCCAACCCCCATCGCTCTAGCATTCTTCTTTATATGTTTGACCCGAAGAATGCCCCGCCGCTTCAACTCGCAATCTTGGTCGCCAAAGATTCTCCGTGTACTTTCGACCATGTCCCAACACGCATCAAGGGAGAGGAGAACAGCCTGGGAAAGGCAATTTGCAAATTTCGCACTGCTGCCTATCTTTGGCAATCATTTACCGCAGAACAGATGGAGAAGAACGGTCTAGGCCGACGTACTTTTCGCTTTGATGAAGAATGGACAAACGGCGCAAGCCACCCCCGTGATTTTTCCGAATCCACAATGCGCTCTGAAGCTCGAGTGCATATAGTTCGAATGGATAAGACAGTTGCCGAGATTCGTGATCTTGAGAGCAGCCAGCAGAATCGTGATACGCCCAAGAAGACTCAGCTTGTCGACATGGCCGCTGCCGCATTGAGGGACTATTTTCGTATGGCCCCCGGCCAGAAGCAGTACGTCGCCACTCTCATCCTAGATTCGCACTGGGATGCGAAGGAGAAGATAGTTACAGGTCACACAGCATTTGGAGGGCAAGTCGGGGAGAATCTGCACCTAGCCATGTTCGGCTCGCACTTCCTCCGCTATTATCCCTCGACGATTTCTGAGGTCGTTCAGGCATTTAGGGATTGCTCACCAACAGACCTTAAGATTTTCATCAACGAGGCGAGTGTGGCTGGTACTTCATGGGAGGCTGCGGCCTATGGTATTGGCGCTCACCTTCACGAGGTGGGGCACTTGCTAGGGTCTCCTTGTCAAGAAAAGGGTATCATGGCGAGAGATTTTGTTGCGTTTAACCGTGCCTTTCTGATCAGAGAGGCCTATTCAACGCGAACCAAGTCGAAAGGCGGACCAGTCGAACCGGAGGATGAGCCTACATGGCATAGACTAGATCTCCTGGGATACCGATTTCACCCTCTATTTCGGAATCCCACCGACAAGATTCCGTATCCAGACGCAACCGTTCACGGGTGGGTTGTCGAGAAGGATAAGGTGCTCATCACGGCGAGCTCTGGAATACTATACACCGAGATTTTTGCGGAAGGTGATGAGTTCTGCAGCACTTGGCTCGAGTATCCCCGTGACGGGCAGATGGTAAGACGAACCACCCTGATGGAGGCAGAGCTACGTGACCGCCTGCCTGAAAGCAAGCGCCGCTCCAGAATGAAGATCATGGTCAGGTCTATAGGTGGCGGGACCCTGGTGATCGACGATCTTCACCAGCTCTGCGCCAAATCATCTCTCAAGTTGACTTCCGGGCCTTTGGGCAAGTTGGCGTACCGAAGCACAAAAGTTGGCTCCTCAGAGTCGAAGGCTAGCGAGCCGCAAGAGGTCGTCTTCAGCACCGCTATAGCTAGCATTAACCGTATCTTGACAAGCGTAACCATCTATCACGGGACTGCGGTGGATGGACTCGAGTTCCATTATGATGACGGATCGAGCCAGCTCTTTGGCAAGCGAGGTAGCAAAGGAGGCGGCGACAGGTTCATCATGGGTCAGTCCTTATTCCGTCTTCTCGTCATGTCGAGCGCTCTAGCTAATTCTTGTAGATATTCGCAATGCCGAAGTAATAGTAGGCTTTGCCGTCCGAGCTGGATCCTGGATCGATGCCATCCAAATCATCACGAGCACTTCACGCAGATCGAGCCTCTATGGCAACATGGGTGGTGGATCACTGTAAGTCTCGATCTATTGAGAACCACTCAGCCGTACCCGATGCTAATGCTCAACGAAGGCATACTCTGCTTGTGCCCAATGGGTTCAAGATCTGTGGCGTGTCTGGTAGCTGTGCGGACTGGCTCGACAGCTTTTCGCTTCTCATCACACGATAAAGGAGACTTGAGGCGTAATTATGAGAAATAAAGCACATAAATCCAAACACATACTCGTTACCTGGGGCTGAGGTAGATATTTGGGGACAGGTATGTTGCTAATAAAGGACTGGGACCAGGAACGAGGAATCACAGTGTAAGAACTACGAACATTTCCGTTAGGTTCATGATTGGGGTTAATCAAGGCAACGTTAGTGGGATACCCAAAACCGGGAGGCCTGCATCTGAGCATGAGCATCTCGGCGTTTGCAAGGGGTCTAGGCATTTGGCGGTGAAGTTGACTGGTTAGGAGCACTGTACATAGGAAGTTAGTCAACTAGATCACACAACAGACGTATATAAGAGAGAGCGCTTTCTTTCAACTTTTCTATGATCAGCACTGTGGGAGATGGCATTGCATGAGACAAAACCTTGATCCTATGTTTTTGTGTGGTGTGGTTGAGATATGTAAGTAGACACCTTATAAACAGATGACCAAGAGGTACATATAGTTCGCTAGGGCATATCTGCTTCATCGAAGGTTACCATTCATATAAAAATGATAGATGAAAAGAGGCAAATCCTAGTGTTACGGTTCGCAGCACTTACTACTACCTATCTAGGTAGGACGTCTATGACGATAACAAATAGTTTCAAGCAAGGTTCCCGGGCAGAACCCGGGCACTTGAACATGGCTATAGATGTGGTACATGCACGCATAATACATGGATACTTACCTAAGGTAGTCCCACGGTAGAAAACGGTACATGTAGCTAAGCTACTGTAGGTACGTATCTAGGCGCAGATAAGCGATAGGCTAGCAGGTAAACTCACGCTTAGCCCAAGACGGTTAAAGCAAACGACCCGCGGAACCACGAAAATGACTTCATCGAACTGCCCAGGTTGGTGCTCCCACGACGTAGGGGCCCGACTACCTTGTTTCTACATACATACACATATGTGACCGGAATCGCGTCGACCAAGCCAGCCACAGCTCTGGTCATTATCATTTGCGTACAATTTGCAGCGCTAGACGTAGTTCGAAGGTATTCTCGCATAGAAACCTCTAGCTGTGGCAATCCCACTTTAACACTGAAAGCTCGATTGCCTGTTCTCGCCATAGACCCGTTGTCATCTGCTATCAGCGGAACTCAACCCCGTCTAGTGTTATCTGCCTGATCTATCTCTACGGTTATCAACGACGAGATCACGCACCCGCTACCATAGAAAATTCCACACACGGTCGACTCGAGGTAGAACACCAGAGAACTTGCAGCCGACTCCCACGCGAGAGGCGCTCGGGAGAATAAAGACGAAGGAACTGAGACAGAGAGAAGGATACAGGCAATAGTGACCATGTCGAAGCGAACCAGTGTACCAAGCGGCGGCTGCGGCGGGTCGAAGGCGGGTGCGGGAAGCGAACCCTGTGCGTGAAATGCCCTCTCGTCCCAAGCACGAGCAGCCATGGGACCGCTCATCTCTTACCTTGGGTGCTATGTGCTAATGGATTGGTATAGCCTACAATAAACAGAAAGACCTCCTCGCCTCCTCCACCGGCCACTTCTCGCTCCTACGGGCGCTCCACATGGCTGACTATATCACCGAGTTGAATGGTGCGCTACCCTCGTCATGGTGACCAAGACTGATGTGACTGACTGGATGCTCTTCCCAATAGGTGCTTGTGGCATCCTATCCGTGTTTTCCTCTTTACGGTACTGCCTCGGCGACCCTTCGGACAAGAGCAACCTGTACCTGGCCCTCGCCTTCCTCCCCTTCGGCCTCTTCTTCGACTTTATGGACGGACGCGTTGCGCGGTGGCGCAAGAAGAGCAGTATGATGGGACAGGAGCTGGATTCGCTAGCCGATCTGGTATGTGTTTATTGTTTGCAAACCTCTTGTATCCTAAATGTGGATAAACAGCTATTATTCCCCAACTTTCCTGTATCCCCATACACCCATATTTACACTCACGCGGCACATATATATACATACCCAATGCGTATGGATGAAAACCCCGCTAATCAGATAATATTTGGTCGGTTGACAGATATCCTTTGGCCTGGCCCCGGCTTGTGTAGCCTTCAGCATCGGCCTGCGCACGACTCTCGACCACGCATGCCTCGTGCTCTTCGTGCTATGTGGCCTCACACGCCTCGCTCGCTTCAACGTCACGGCGGCCAACATTCCCAAGGACGACACGGGCAAGGCGAGCTACTTTGAAGGCACGCCCATTCCGACGACACTGGGCCTCGACGCCGTCATGGCATGGTGGGTCTCTCAGGACCGCATCCTCGCAGACGTTCCTGGCGGCCTTTGGTTCGCCGGCTCCGCGCTCGAGTTTCACCCCGTCGTGCTGCTGTTCGTCATCCATGGGTGTCTCATGTGCAGCAAGAGCCTGCATGTGCCGAAGCCTTAGGCTATCATCGTCGTAGATTGGGTTGTCATGCAAAATGAATGATGAGCTAGACGGGATGGGGAAAAGTCCGAGTTTCGGAAAGGTGATCGGAACTTGAATTTTCAAACTTGGTAGGGCTAAAACGAACACGCGGGTAGTCTAGTAGTACATGTAATGATGCTAAGATCGGGCGTTTGTGCTCGGTTTACGCCAGCATTGGGTTTTGCTCTTTTGTCTTTAATCTTTGAGGAACGACATGATATTGCCTTACCATCATCATTGTCGGAAGGCGGAAGGCGGGAGTCTGAGTGAGATTTTTTTAAATCCGCTTAATAGAGGACGCTTGTGCTAGCATCGCATAGACAAATTCCGTTTACTCTGTTACTATTCCCTCCTTTTCTGGTTGTTTTGTGCGTCTTCTAATAAGTTTTGATTAATCGAGTCGGTAATTAGTGATTCCCGCCAGTGAGCAATCTAAGGAGTATAGGTTCGTTGAAGTTGGAGTTGGAGTTATTTTTATCGGATTTCGCTACTCGCAGCGTACCAATCTAATGGGCTAAGTATACATATTGATATGTAGATATCTAAAATTAGGTAGCTATCGACTGCTGTTTATGTAAGTACCTATCACGTTCATGCTTTTCTAGACGACCGGCCGCTACATCTCGTTTGTATCACAGCACGAACCTTGTCTTCCTACTTCCTTCTTCATGCTAGTTTATGCTAATGCTGATGCGCAGCAGAATGACTTCTTAGAACCTGGGTCGAGAGTTCAGAAATCAAAATTTGCGTTTTTACTTCTAAAAGGACTGGCAGATTTCCGGGTCCTTTCTTTGCCATGAGTCAGTTTATGATCGGTGATTTGCGTCTCCTGGTACAAATTTTGAAATACCTCGAACATCGATACACACAGCCTTTGTTTTTGCGCAGGTTGAGATATCGGTATTTATGGTATGATATACTGCTATACGTAGACGGATAGGAACAGGCCGATGTGAAAGCTTAGTGCTTGATTTCTAGATCTTCTAAGCAGGGAACCGGAAACATCAGCTTTCAGCTAAGAGAGTTGACTTCCTGAATCAACTGTCGCAGCACACCCTTCTCGGCTAGAATTCGTAGCCATTGGTGTACAGCAGGCGTGTAGTCACGGCGCCGAGCGTGGATCATCTCGACGGCCTCGTCGATGGCGGCTTCTTCGTTGACGTACTGTGCCTCTAGCGCCTCTTGTTCGACATGTAGCTCCTGGGCCAACTCCTGAGCCGCAACGAGGTCGAAGTTTGGATCATTGACTCGGGTATCGAAAGAAGGATGTGGTGAATACTCCGCGAGGATCCCCCCACGCGTTAGATTGAAACGCTCAAGCCGGGAGTCAGGGAAGTTCTCCCATGGTGTAGGGACGTCCCATGATGGACTACCAGTGACTACATCATCGAGGGCTTTAGCCGTGGCGAGACTGGTCGCGAGGTTTTGGGATACGGTTAGTAAGGGAGACTGGCAGATAGCTACCAAGTTGAAAGATAGAAATTTGTTGTTCTGGCGCCTCATGCGATTCTGTACGGCTTCACTGGCAATCTCGAGCCAAGCATCACGCGCATAAGGCCCTGTGAGGAATTGATTAGCAGCGAATCTATTGATAGGTAACATCAAGGTATGATAAGGCAAGATGAGGCGTACCAAGGCAAAGCGGCATGCTTTCGAGCCCATCGAGCTCCCAGACCTGGCCGTCGACGGGGACAAACGCGATGTAATGATAAGTGCCAGATTCGTAACTGGGCTTATTAGACTTAGGACTCCTCGTCTTTTTCCTCGGTGACGGTTTTTTTCCTTTAGAAGCGGCCTGGAACTTGTTGTCAAGTAACAAGTCTTCGGAGAGCAAGTCGTTTCGACTGGAAAGCGGATGAGGGTTAGAGGAAAGTGGTCAAGACAATGCACAATTAAAACATACCGAGCAACAGAATTATGAATAGCGCGGATAAAATCATTGGTGTCTAGAGCATGGCCGCGATGAGGCGGAGGGAGCTGCTTTGTGGTATTTCTGAACTCTTCTAGCTCGGGACCGAATTTAACAACATGGGTGTTCATGATGATATTCATCAGTGCGACGGTAGCACAAGCGTTGGCGGTTGTCTAATCACCAATCAGCTTCGAACAAGCGTGAGAAGGGTACTTTCACGAGATACCTGGTTGCCAAACCAAAGGTTCTCGGGACAGTCTTGGCGGGCTTCATTGGACTCGTCTTCATTAGTCCATTCGTACAGGAAGATGAGGCCACAAACGGGTTTTCTAAACATGTCAGTCGTGTGCCTGCTTTGGCAAGGGAGAGTGGCGGACTGACGGGAGATCTGCCAGTGCCGCACTGTCCAGTGCAAATACCTCTTGGACCTTGAGTGTTTTTGCCCCGAGATCCTGAAGCATCGCGTTGAAAAAGGCCTGTAATAGCGATCATGGTCAATTGAATCGAACAGTAGACTGATTGTCGGTTGACAAGGTTTAGCACTCACTGGTTCAGACTCCAACTCAACCCAGCCACGGTACTCTTTCCACTCATCGATATCCATGCGAGCAAATACCTCTTCTTGAAGAGAAGCAACCTCTTCGGGGACAATCCGCTCTCGAGCAGCTTCTGCTGCTCTTCTCTTGGGTCTTTCGGCTCTAGTAGTAGTCGTGGTTTGACTGGGCTTCTCCGGAGGAATGGTATACTCCTCATCATACTTCAGAGGCACTTTCTTAGACCTGGCTGATCGACGGACGCCGTTAGCCATGAGCGCGTCATCAGGCTCAGCGGGCGTCTCCGTTATGTTGGTGTCGGCCATAATTGACCATGATCCGGGATATGACACTGCGCACTGTTAAGGGAGCGAGATTAATCGAGCAGGTTGCTGTTGTAGTTGTTCCTATTTCTGCTGCTTTGGGGCTAGGCACTAAATCGAATCATGCGACCTTCAGCCCAGCGACAACTTATTGGTCGATCTTCGCGTTATCTCCCAAGGAGGGCAATAGCATGTGCCCTTTGAGTCGAAAGGCTAGAGTGGGAGAAGCATCTGGTACGTGAGAGCTGCCAAAGGATCTCAGGCGCGGTCAGTCGGACTCGGTCACCTTGAGAAGTCGAGGTCGGTATAATACAGGAGAATGCAATAAAAATAAAGCGCAGAAAGAGCCCCGGCATGTACGGTTAGGGAGGGGTTGCGCAAGATCAAGTAATTACTGTAATATCATGGCGTAGAAGGAGGATATTGTCTGAGTTGAACAAAATGACGGAGAAACTGTCGTATAGTTGGCCGGCGGTTTCTTTCTTAGCTTCGTGCACGTTTATGATGATCCTGTTGTCGCAGATCTGCGTGACCAGGTTGATATTACTGAGTAGATATTATGACGACAATAAATATGATGCTACCTATGGGGGTTGGTTATGACCTATCCATTAGTAGTGTTCTGGAATCCTGGATTATTATTGTGCCTGTGGTTAGGTACGTAGGTAGATGGATGGATCTATAGATATGAGAATCGTTAATCATTACACCTAATGTATGCTAATTAAAAGACGTACCTTTGCAACAACAGTTGGCCATATATATATGTACCTACCTACGTAATTGTAATTATAATTGTATGAAAAGGTAAGTAAGTAGCTTACGGTATGTTAAAACTCGAAGTACTTTGCGGTTTGATGGATTAAGGAGCGGAGTCTCCCTGGTTCTCTTATTCATTCTATGCTTGCCGAATATTTGATGATGACGATCGCAGATAGTTTCATAAATTATATACATATGTTGAATGAGACAAGCCTTCTCATATTCGTTGATTGATTGGATGGAATGCTCAAGCTCAAGCTCAAGCTCAAGCTCATTGAAGCTCTTACCTAAGATTAGCAGCTCATAGTGGGGGTGGAGTATGCATACTCAGTACCTACTACCTAAGTAAGGTACGCACAGGTAGGTAGGTAAGTACCTATCTAGTGACCGATGCCAGCTGTCCAACCCAGCTCTTCCCACTCATTGGATGCTAGACGCGCCGCGCGACGTGAACCCACTGTAACACCACTAGAGATTGAAGTCTGCCACTAGGCTACCTACATACAGTACCTAGGTAAGTACTTAGAGGTAGGTACATACTTAGTTTAGTCATTTATTTACCTGCAGCACCCGGGTACTTCGATGCAATCAAAAAATTTGGCTCTGGCTCCGGCTCTACCATAACAACAACAACAACCACTCGTCTGTCCTATCTCGCCGCCTCTACGCGGCCGTGTCACACAAGTTCGAGGCAGCATCGCAAGCGGCTTCGGTCCATTCTTGTCTCGTCTCGCCAGGGCTTTGCATAGGGATTGCTTGTTCTGCAGTCGTAGCCCGCCCTCACACGGTCAACGCACACGATCAACACACACGGTCAACACGCCAACGCCCATGGTCTCGCACCACCGCTCTCGCTAGCACCGTCACGGAATGCCATGAGTGTCGCAACACCGCGTGGCCGCGTAGGCGGCTTTCCAGATACGCCTGCTGGCGGCTTCAGACCGCGAGTCCCCGCTGCTGCCGCCGCCCAGAGCCAGAGCTCTCCGCCGGGCCACCAGAACCACCAGAACCACCGGAGCAGCCAGAACAGCCAGAACAGCCAGAACGACCAGAGATCCAAGACCTCTCTGCCTCAGGCCCCCGAGCAGACGGCCGGCGCTGGTGTCCACAGCCAGCCCTTGATCCCCCTAACCGCCATCGACGCTCCCACTCAGCGCTTCTACGCCTGTGCTATCTACGTTGCCCTGTTCGCATGGCGCCTGTACGACTATCTGCAGGTCCAGGACAATGGCGCCCACGCCTCCTACTTCTTCAAATGGGCCTTCATTGACGCCGTCTACCTTTTCTCCCTCCCCCACTTCCGGATACCGTGGTTGGAGCTATCGTCCGAATTCGTTCTCGCGGCCTTCATCGCCACCGTCGTGAGTGACTGGTGGCTAATGTTCAACATTCCCTTGCCTTTCCAGGGCTGGCTGCTTGCTGTGCTCAAGGTCTTCTACGACAAGGAGTTGGCCATTTCTGAGCACAACGTCAAGCTTTCTAGCATCTTGCACAACTCATCGCTTATTATGGGCAAGCAGATCATCAACATTCTCCCCGAAGGGTACGACAACCCGCCATTGTCAGGACACCGCGCGCATTTGCTAACTAGTTTTGTTTCTTAGATCTGCTTTTCTGAACCCAGAACGTCATCCCTACTGTCTCAGCCCCGATCACCCCTTGGCTACCGTTCCTCTCCTCTTCAACGCCACCGTGCCTATTGAGGTCGAGCTTGTTCGTTTTGATCTCGATACCAACGCTCAGGAGGTTGTCAAGCTTGGTCGTAAGGACATCAAGGAGATCGCCAGGCAGTCAACGACCTCCATAGAAGATGGATCAGTGACAACGTATAAGTACGACGTGACCTTGAAGAAACCTGGTGCATATCGATTGCACAAAGTATTAGATGAATACAAATTGGAAGTACAACGTCTTACGCCGCCCACCTATATCGTACCCTGTCCTAAAGCCAGGGTCCGTGGCGCTGAATCATCAACACGTTGCATAGGAGACCTATCCAATCTATCATTAGAGGTAGAAGGGACGCCGCCCTTGAAAATCTTTTACAGTCGAACCATCAACGGCAAGGACCACAGTTTTCATTTTCAGAGCCTCCAGCCGGAAGGCTTCACTTCTCCCTTACTCAGCTCGCAGTCTTCTGTAAGTTTGATGCTATCTGCGGACGCTGACTTTACGTGGGCCCGATCCCAAAAAGTTCCCGTTGGACTTAACGAATCTATGAACAATGCTGGCCAATGGCAGTATTCTGTTGATCAGGTACACGATGCTTTCGGTAACCAGGTGTCTTACGAACAAGCGGAAGACCAAGAACCAAAACCCAAGTCCAAGGACTTATATCAGAATTTCATCGTTCGAGAGCGCCCTCGCGCTACTATATCGGGTTGTGACCCTCGCAATCCCCTCAAAGTTGCAAAGGGCAGGTCCACAAAGCTTCCCATTAAAATTGGTTATCCCGGCAAGACGATGGGGAATGTATCCCACACGTTGAAATGGCACTTTTCTCCTATTAATACCCTTACCAAGAGCGGTGATCATGGCGACGTTCTTGAAATTGGATCGTTCACTACAAAAAGTGAGAATGATTGGCCCACAATTTCGGAGCCTGGACTCTATACCTTGAAGTCTATCTCTTGTGATTCATGTGAGGGCGAAATTGAGGAGCCATCTTCATGCTTGTTGCTTAACCCCCTAGAGCCCACATTAGCATTGCATTCCACAGAGATACCCGACAACTGTGCGGGCAACCCAATCGGTTTACGTGTCGATATGGATCTAGTCGGAACGCCTCCATTCACAGTTTCTTACGACGTCATTAAGGGGCAAGAAACCCGAAAAGAAAGCGTCAGTATTCCTAGTCTCCGACACCAGCTTCAGCTGCTGCCGCGGGACGCGGGACACTACGAATATCGATTCACCGCAGTCCGGGATGCTGTTTATAATGTACGACTCCCATCAACAAACCAGTTCCGTCTAGAGCAAAATGTCAAGCCCCCTGCCACGGCTTTCTTCACGCATGGCAAGACCCCCTTGACTGCTTGCTTAGACGAAAGGAAGAGCCTTGATGTCGACCTGCGCGGAGACGGCCCTTTCAATCTGGAGTGGGAGATAGTTCATGACGGGAAACGGAGGTCCGAAAAGGCGACGAACATCTCTACCAACAGCTTTACAATTCAAACCCCTAAGTTATCAGTTGGTGGTGATTACACCCTTGCCCTAAAGAGCATACAGGACAAGTCGGGTTGCAAGGTCTTTCTCCAAGAGGAAGTCAAGATATCTGTTAGGCGTCAAAGGCCACGTGCCGCCTTTGGTTTACTAGAGAACAAAAGATCAGCCACAGTTGTTGAGTCGCCGCAATTCAATCTACCCTTGAAGCTTTCGGGAGATGCTCCTTGGTGGGTATCGTACCGTAATCTGAACAGCACCACCGATACGCAAATCCGCCGAGCCCAGTCCGCAAATGATTTTATTGAGGCCACGGCAGAAGGGATCTACGAAATCGTCCATGTAGACGACAATCAGTGCCCTGGAAGTGTCGATCCGAAGGCTAATACCTTTGAGCTGAAGTGGTTCCCCCGCCCTGAACTTGCTCTAGTTCCTACTGAGTCTATCCTACCTACGGAGCAAAAGCACAAGTTTATCAAGAAGGATATCTGTGAAGGCGATGTTGACGGATTTGAGGTCGCTCTGAAAGGTAAGCCAAAATCCCACGTCATAAGGCCTTGACTCACTGTTACAGGATCGCCTCCTTTTCATGTTCAATATGAGGTTCGTTCGAAGCCCAAAACTGGGTCCGCCTCAGTTGCTCGAAAGGAATTCGATGCTGTGTTGGGCAAGGCATCTGTACAAATGGACACAGCAAAGGCAGGGGTCTATACTTACACATTTTCGGCTCTGTCTGACAACCTCTACAACAATGACAAGAGGCAGCCGGCGCCTCTTACTCTGGAACAAACTGTTAATCCCAAGCCCTCGGCGTCATTTGTCAAACCTGGTCAAACCTTCAAAGCCTGCATGGCCGATGGAGTTGACCAGAGGATACCCGTTAAGCTAGAGGGCAAGGCGCCGTTCTCTATCGAACTCGAACTCAGACATCCATCGGGAAGCTCCCCCGAAGTATACAGAATACCTAATATTCAGTCTAATAGCTATGATATCCGCATCCCCCACCAGTACTTGAAGCTAGGCCCCCAACAGGTCCGGATACGCAAAGTGCGCGACGATCGTGGCTGTCAATTTGAAACCGAAGTCGGTGGGCCTGTTGTGCATTTCCAACTATACGATTCTCCAGCCATCTATCCGCTGGAACAAAGAACCGAATTCTGTGTGGGCGAGCGCATAGGCTACACTCTCTCGGGAACCCCTCCTTTTGAAATCAACTATGAATTTGGGGGAAAGAATATGAGAGCCAAGTCGCAGACAACTAGCTTTCGGCGTGTTGCTGAATCGCCTGGCGAGTTCACGATTACGAGCATACGCGACAAGGCGAGTGAATGTCGGGCCACTGTAAACCTTACGCGGACCATCCATGCTATGCCGGCCGTCCGGGTCAGCAAAGGTCGTGTGGTGCAGGTTGACATCCATGAAGGTAGCGAAGTCGAGATCCTCTTTGATTTTGAGGGCACACCACCCTTCGAGTTCACCTATACTCGAAGTACGAACGCCAAGAAAGGTCAGAAGAGTCAGGTGATCGAGACGCGGCACGAAGTGAGTGAAGGCTATAGCAAGGTTATCATGGCTAGTCTCGAGGGGACGTACCAAGTAGTCGCTATCAGAGATAAGTACTGTGCCTATTCGACTGCGCACGCAGAGGCGAATGATAAGGGTCAACAGAAGCTGGTATACTAGGGATAAATCTTGTAGGGTGTTGTTGGGCTATTTTGGACAATGGGAGCATGAGAAAGTGTTGATAAGAAGAGCATGTTTGAGCTGCCTGGCTAAGTGGAAGCCGGGAAACCCGCCCGGCCAATTTGCATGAGCATGGCGTTATCGGTAGGGCAATTCGTACTTTTTATCTCCTAGTTAATAGGTGGCAATGTACCGCGTGAGAAGTTTCTTGCGTAATCTATGCTGAATAACGAAAAAGAAAAGGAATGAGATTTGATGATGAAGATACGTAATGGCATTGTGTCAGGAAATGTGTCACCCATTCACATTTTAGACGACTATCTACTATTGTGCTGACGTTTTCCGTGGTAAAATAAGATGGTCTGTAGAAAAGTATGAACAGAAGAAGGCCCGTTTGGAATTATTGGGCTGCCACACA
Source organism: Xylaria sp. FL1042 (assembly GCA_022495085.1). Taxonomy (NCBI): domain Eukaryota; kingdom Fungi; phylum Ascomycota; class Sordariomycetes; order Xylariales; family Xylariaceae; genus Xylaria; species Xylaria sp. FL1042. The sequence goes on along the minus strand of MU380176.1, from coordinate 101,935 downwards.
ACAACACTCCTTCACGAGTTAGTTGTTGCCCGCGCTTAGTTTCCATATTGCAGGATAAGGCTCTAGCCCCTGATCATGGGTTACATTTTGCGTTGATGGCTAGATAATCTGCGCGACTATTTCCGGGGGCACAGGAAGACTTCCATTGGGTGGGCTCATCGGAAGCGCGATACGCTCCCTGTCTCGACGATAATCTATCGTTCCATTGTCCGATGTCATCAAGTTTGTTCTTTTCAGCTTCTACTCCTTCTCCACAGCACATGGGATGTTGGAGGATGTATCTAGGTTATGTTTGTTCGTAAGTGGCGTCACGTCATCCAGCGTAATATTAATCACCTCAAACTTCGTCTCAACCACATGTCCAGATAAGTTAGCGACTGAGTCCTCATGCATATGTATGAATGTAGGTATGCACAGATTAGGTGGGCGGGTGACGTCTTGCTCGGTAGCAATACGCGCCTTATCATCTCGCAGCCTGTCTCACGGGATAGTTCCGCGAGGATAACATAGGTGTCGAATATGGAAGCTGCTTGTATGATAAGTGGCTAGTCTATAAGTAGAAGTTTTGGTCTCTAGCCTTCATTTGAACCGAAGTAAAGTATATTCTTGGCTCAAGTGGCGCGCATACGTCACTTCGGTTCTCTATGACTATTCAGTCTCGATTATATCTTCTGTAATATACATTACGAGTAGCCATTGCAAATCACTAATATGGCATTCTTTTAAATTCCTAAGGGTGATGACATGATCTTTATCAGTTAGTCCAAGCCAATGTGTTTGAACCAACTTAATATAGAGTGAGTAGGACCCTATTTAAAACTAGAATCTTTCATGAACACCTCTGCTCTTGGGAACGACCCAATACAAGCGTTACCTATAAATACCTAAGGATAAAATCTTTCGATTCTAACTTGACGGCCGGAAGTTCCCGCCCATGGTAAGGGTCTCTGTAGCATAGAGCAAAGCGGGTCATAAGATTAGTTCACACGGCGTGGATAGATAAAAAATACATTTCATGTTTAGTCGGAATTCCATATGCTGTATCCAGCCACCGTGAGTCCTGAATGGAGCATGCCAGGCTACGATGGTAGTAGAAGGAACAGCCATACATAGCCATCCTTGACCAGATATGTAGCAGGGTAAACAAGGATATTTGGCTACAAGGTTCTTTCGATCTCCGAACATAGCCTTATGAGTAATACGTGGTTTGTTAGTACTTAGATCCGGGGCTAACCACATCTACAAGTAGTAATCTAATTATATAGTAACTAGTATACTATGCAAATAGCAATCATTATCATTGTCCTTAGCTCCGTTAATGTCACGCAAAGGTAGTATTAATCTATAACTCTTCGAGTATTCGACTAGGTATAATCCCCGTTGTTAGTTGCTTGCTATAAAAACCCTACTTAGTAGACTAGTGTATTAACTAGGACAGACATGAAAGTTTATTAAATCTAAACTAGTTATTTACAAGTGGTTTAAAGAAGTATTAATGTAAATAACATTTAATATTCACGCGACGAATAATTTAAATTTACTTTTTTTTTTTTAAATGGTTTTTTTTTTACTACAGTTAATTGCCACACTTATATCTATGTTTATTCACAAAAAGTGATACAATTTATAAATATACTAGTATTAAAGAGTGTAGCAGGCCGCTATCAACGTTAATAAGTTGTAGTATACTTCGTATGCTTCTCATGTTCGTGGGTGTTAGCCAATGAAATACACGAGCTAGCCGAGAAGCCTTTTTGTGCGGATTATTAATAACTGACGGTCTATAACATTCGGGCTTCAAGTTCTTAGCGCATGCATATATAATATGTGAGCAGATACCACCCTTGCTCATTCCCGGCGAAGGATCGGCAGAACAATTCCAGAATCACATATATTTTTACATGAAAATACAACTCACGCCAAGAGATGCTCGGCGGCTATCCCCCATTATAGTCAGTGAGAGAAGTTCGGAGGAACCCGTAAGAGAGCCCTGCGGAGTGGGAGACCTGAGCTACCGAAAACACAGTTGAGCCTAGAACTTGATGTTTTCGTGATGAGTCTACAGCGATGACCGGTTCCTACAAATATTTAGGCGCTTGAGCGTGGTGGGTTATTAGAGTGGCAAATTATTACTTATTATTGCCTATCATTATTATTATTATTATTATTATTAACTACTTATTATTATCATTGTTCATATTATATGTATTCTTCCCGTTTCAAGAACCTGGTTGAAAATTCTTTTGTGCTCGTTTTATTCTCTCTATCGACAGGTCGGCGGTGATAAGACAGTATGTAGTTCTTTGGAGCATAAATATGAATGGACGTCTTGAAAGCCTACACCGGTCAGTACTGACCAGTCAGGGTCGGGTGGTGGCTTGAACCGAGTACATGGATAGTGTAGACTTACACCGATCTTTAGTTGATCTTGACTACTTAGTACAGTATCGGAAGACGCTCGGCGAAATAGTATCTACACTACGCATAGCTGATAAAAGGTTTCCTGGGTCCATGGGCGTCTACTGGGCGTCTCTACTGGGCGTCTCTACACTATGGCGCGTGGGCCTGGAGTCTTACGTACTCCGTAGTACGCATCATATCATGCAGCAGGGGAGGCCCGGGGAATTTCTTTTTCACTACCGTGGTAGCAACCCGTGGCAAAGTCGAAAACGGTCTGGTACATGCAGCTGAGCTGCAGATTGGCGCCAGGGGGTGTTCATTGGAGTGACCTTTTGCTGCATGCAGCATCATCACGCCAGGCAGAATACTACTTACTACGTACTTACGTAGTATAGTATGTAATACTACGCATACTATGTAGTATGCGTACTCCGTACTTAGTAGTATATTACATACCTAGTAAACGCCTGATGCTGTAGTGTAGGTAGTATTGTATACGCATAGGACACTCCCTACTGTCAATTACCTAGCATCTTTTACCGACTCGACGATGTACCGGTATTCCCTAACCTGGCTTTCCAGGAAGTTCATGTCTCTGCTTAATACCACATGCCTGGGTCTCATATACTACTAAGTAAGTAGTACCTACTGAGCAAGTCGCTATGGGTGTGATTTGCTCTATGTATTAGGTGTTGTGCTGGCTGACCCTCCGTTACCACTACAGTCGGTAGGTAGTATGTAAGTAGGTATGTAGATGTAGACCTGGTGTAGTGCTGTAACCATGGATTCCGAGTTCGAGAATGTTTTGCTGAGACCCGCCTGTTGTTTTACCATCGACTATCAATTGCCTCAACTGACACAGTTACATGTGGCTGATATTCATATACCTTGTGTATAATCCGATAAATGGTATAATATACTTACCCGCTCGGGGACTCGAGGCCTAATGCAGGCAGCGAATACTACTAGGTACATAGTACTAAGTAGAGCACATAGCATAAATGTACACAAGTTGCATAACTTCTTGGTCAATCCATGATATCGTCGAACTCTTCCAAGTTGTAAAATTTCTTACGAAGAATGCTTATTAACGGCGCTGTGGCTGGAAAACATACTGTACAATAAACCCTACATACTACCTAGGTACGTAGAGTACAGGATGTACTATACATTAAGTACTTACCTAGTACATTAAGTACTTGTAATTGGCAGTCTAGTTACCGAGATGGAAACCATCTGACGATGTCTTCCTCTTCAGGAACCAAGTCTCGGATGCTGCGAGTACATCTTGCTCTGTGGAAAACGAGGAAGCCGTTGGTTTCATGATTGATAGTCCTAAAGCATCTCTTTCATTTCGATTCTCTATTCTAAACGTTGCCTCTCCTATATACACTGGACCTGCCCCTTCGAAATATCTCACACCTGGTTTTGTCTATTGCAAAAACATGTCGGAGAGTGAGTTGGGCGTTACTGATCGGCTTGACCTAGCGGACGTGCACATGGGCAATTTGCCTGGTAACGGCCAAATCATTGAGGGCCCGCCCACGGGACCCGAGAAGATCTATGATTACAAACCTGTCGGACATCATCCTGCTCACTCAGGTAACACACTGCATGGACGATACAAGATTGCTCATAAGCCTGGACGTGGCGGCTATGCCGGATGTCTACGTAGTAGTTTTCTCGGGGCTTGAGTAACAGCCATGTTCAATACGTGGCCATCGAATCATCATGGCCGAAGCTTTAACATCGGATTGTACCGAACTACGTATGAATACGTAGTAGACTTATCGACCTGGGAATTGAAGACGAGACCGCCGCGGAAGATTTCCGCCTTCCACTAGACCAGTTCATCATCACAGTGACCTAATGGTGAACATTATGCATTGGCCTACCCGGTTCTAGGCCCTCGCGTCTTAAGATTGTTCAACGAGGTGAATGACAGTGACCTGGATGTTACCTTGAGGAAGATCGCAACACCAGTCACCCAGGTGATGGATATTCTGCACCTACGGTGTTTGTCATGGAGGTATGCTATCCTATGCTACCTATTGTTGAAGTTCTGATGTCTTGGGCTGAAAATGACTGTGAATTTCTAACCTGCCAATATCCCCACCTAGAGTTCCAATCTCGACGATCTCGGTGAAGTCAGACTAGAGTGATTACTGCCTCCAGGGAGAGAAGCATGAAATGTTCACAGCTTCTCAGCACTTGGTATATTCGATCATCTAAGACATTGCTTAGTATCCCTCTCCCACAAGTTTCGTTACTGGAAGGACCTGCATGCTTGATTCCGAGGAATCTTCCGGAATATCACCACTGCTATCGGATCTTGGAATTCTGTAGGTCTATTGCACTCCCGGGTATGCATTAGAGGGCTAATTGTGACCTGTGGGCTCTTGCATGTACTTTATTTGAGATATGTACCGGCGGGCGACTTTTCGATACATCTGACGACCGCCCGGACGAGTGGCTTTGCGAGGTAGCCATTGTCCTAGATAAACTTCTAGAACCCTGATGGTCTAGAACATGGGAAGCAAGGAGTTCCTTTCTCGTCGATGAGGCAGATGCGGATGAAAAGGGCTATTTAGGTGAACAGACAAGATCAGACGTCGGGGGAGGACAATGTTCGTGAAGAGGAACCCACACCAACAATGGCGGTAATGTCGGCTCTCTTGCTTGCCAGAAACCTGAGCCAAGCTCTATACGAGAGTCGATAGAGGTAGGTCTATTCTATGAATGTCGGTATAAACCTGAGGGTATCTACGATGGAATCCCAGAAACGGAGGTGGATTGTCTCACAAACCTGCCTGGGAAGTTATTGAAGTATACCCCTAGAACACACGTGGTTCAAGATGTAACGAACATTTTAGATGATAAAACTATAATGTCTGAGTGCCAGGGTAAAAAGGAATGTAGATAGCTACCTAGATAGTGCCTATAGGCCACCACCATCCCTCCTATATATTCAACCCTTGGCTGGAAGGCATTCGCTGGTCGAGAATACAGTCATTCATTACACTGTCGACTTCACCTCAGTTCATAGAGTGCCATGTGTTATATCCGTAGATAGGCGGCCAAGGGTGATTTACTAATATGCTATTCTGATGGCGGACGTATATCGAGAAGAACAGCGTCTCCAAGCGCCACCCCATGTTGTTTTGAAGTAGCCTACTGTCTGTATATTGCTCGAGTTCTCGCAGACGTTCGTTTTCTTTGCATAATCGTTGCATAAATACGAGTGCCCCATAGAGCAAAAGCGGCGAATGCGCTATTCCTGATTTAACGGGAGACAGGGTCGCTGTAGTAGTGTATAAAACTACAACCGTTTGAAAGTATCAGGTTAACATGCTTTGATTGGCAGCCCGCTATAAAGCAGAGTATTCTCTGACGGCCTGCGCCACTCTCTGCCCCTGAGTCTACTTATGCTTATTAATAAGTATGCCCTATATTACAGACAGTAGCTAGAGAACTGGGTTTAATTGAACCCCCCTGTCGAGGGTCTGTGGCTGGTTTCAACTCACTTCTCTTGCCTTTCCAACCTCGATCTTGGGCTGATGCTCTTGGCCCCCGCAGGATAATGTTAGTAGTGCAGTATTAGAGTACGGAAAGGAAGGATTACCAGATATTACTGTGGTGTAACTGTAACATCCAGCTACCTATGTCAACCAGATACATCCATTGATGAACTCCGAATGCCAAGGGATACTAGGAATACCGTGATAGGATCGACACTACCACCTCTAACCAATATCGTGACATCTCACGCTTTTCCCAACTGAGAAAGGTTCGTAAGGAACAGCCTCGGCTAGTGTTAACTTGTTATGTCCTTTGGGGGGAATAGCCTGTATGCCGGAAACTACCTAGGTAGTCCTTACCTATGTAGCATTAATGTGGGAAGTAGAATTCAGACTACCTAGATAGGTAGTTGGGTATTATGGTTGTGGTGTAGTGTACTGTACAGACTACATCTAGACCACAAGTGGCTCAAGTACCTTTCTTAATTTAGTAGTGAAAATAGGAAGATATATGACTGTTAGTTGGTTGATTTGATCAACAACATGGCTATTAATACGATCCGCGTCGTGTTACTGTGTGAATAGTAGTACAGCCACCTGTGATTACCTCAGTTGTTGGGCGTCTCTTCTCGAACGACTGAAACATACGAGAAATGCAAGGGTAACCACATTATCGGTTCCATTACGGTACGGCTGTCAAGGATTAGTTCCCCTCCCTCCCCCTGGCCGCCCCGATCTGCCCAGGAACATCTAAAGCGCATGGGTGCCGGCCAGCCTCTTCCGCTGGTGATTCGTTCCCTCACCATCACATTATAAGTAGTATACTTATACTCTATATTACAGATGCTGCGTTGATCCACACGCATCCTTCTTCTCTCAGACACCTCTCAGAGACCAGGAATACCCAGCCATTGTTGTCATCCTCGTCATACCTCAGCAACTCACCCATCGCTTCACCTTGCCCTCCTTAAGAAGGACCTGGAAAGGAGCATTGGATTATCCGGCAGTTGGACTAACGTGTCTCGGTGTCGTAGCTGTGGTGCCCTGTCCGTGTCGCCTGCCTTAGTTTTCACCTTCATTTATCTATGAGTCGGGAATTTGAGGCCCTAGCGACTTGGAAAGCGCCGGGTGTATTGGGCGTCCCCGGCGATTCTGGAGCGGGGACAGTCACTCTAATCTGTCCATTTGACGCTGATACCTGATACGCCCCGTTGGCTTGGCAATAACTCGTCGAATTACAATCGTTACTTGCTCTTACTTTCCCCGATTATCAGTCCCTTGCCCGACGTTCTCACACAGCACTGGACGGACGGGTATGAGTATTCAGCGTCCCGCTCTTCTAGTCTGGCATTGGTCTCCTTAGCTACGAGGTCCAGCATCTGAAGTAGGGCTGTGGCACCCCGTACACATTTAACCCGTTGGTCAAGGGTCCCACGAAACCATAAGAGCTGGGGAGTAATCACAGGTCCAGTTCCCCAGCATCTTGATCTTGTTACAGCTCGGGCTATTAGTGAGTCTAGCTTGCTTGGGAATATAATAATACTAGTACTGTGTATTCGAGATGGTGTATTGCGGAAAGCCCTCGCGGGGTTGTCAGATGTGTAGGACGAGAAGGATCAAGGCAAGTTGTTACTTAGCTAGTGAAATCCTATCGAATCCAGATGAACTGACGCTTCCTTCGGAACTAGTGTGATGAGACTAAGCCAACATGCAACCAATGCAGCAAATCACGGCGGCAGTGCCCGGGCTACATGGATGATTTCGATCTAATGTTCCGCAACGAGACGAAAGCTACAGAGCGGAGAGCACAGAGAGCGAACAAGAAGGCTCTGGCGCAGAAGGCAGAAAAGCAAGATCCGTCTCCAAGCGACACGTCAAGCACGTCATTTCTCTCCCCGACTAGTACGAAGACGCCAGAAAGCTCGGTCGTGGCGTCGCCCGCTTTTTCGATAGAAGAACAAGCAAGTTGCCATTTCATCTCGCACTTCATCCTCATGCCAAAAGATGGCCGTACCGTCGGGCACATGGATTTTCTTCTCCCGCTTCTCAAACAAGAAGGCCCGGATAGCCACATTCAGCATGCTTTCAACGCGTGCGCCTTGACATTTTTAAATAACCGTAGAGGACTGGGAGCTAGGATGTGGGACAGAGCATTAGTTGAGTACTCGATGGCGCTGGCCAAAACCAATGCTGCGCTCCAGAACAGAGAGTCACAGCAATCAGACGCGAGTTTGGCTGCTGTTCTCTTGCTAGGGATGTTCGAGGTATCATGCAATCCCTCTGCAAAATTGCACAGTTTAACTAGGGCTGACGTGTAACTAGAATATCTCGGCAAAGCAGATCAGCTCGTTCAACTGGGGCTCGCACATTGATGGCGCGGTGCAACTAGTGAAGGCTCGAGGAAGGAAGCAGACAGAGACGAAAGTCGGGTCACAGCTGTTCATTGCTGTCCGGACGCTGATGGTAGGCCTAGAACCCCCATACTCTGTTTACAAGGGGTAGTGTTGACACGCGAACTCAAGTCGGTGTATTGCCTCACAGCATCGAAAGCCCCGAGCATGGGCGGAGAATGGTGGCTCGAAAACACAGTCTTCAGCAAGACAGCCGTCATAGTCCAAAGACTCATGATCAAGACGAGCGAGCTCCGAGCGCAGATCGCGCCGCTCATAGACGCGCTCGCCAAGACGCCCGACAACGTCGAGTTGATACTCGACATGATCCGCAGGGCGAAGGCGATAGACCAGGAGGTGGTGGCATGGCAGCAGAAGGAGGGCGCGTCGGAGGACTGGCGCTACCGGACGGTGGCGTGGGAAGACAGCGTGCTGAACGGCGACTACGCCAAGGCCGAGGTGTTCCCCGGCCGCGTCGACGTGTACAACGACATCTGGATCGGCAGCGTGGCCAACTCGGCGCGCACGGTGCGGCTCATCCTGCACGCGGCCATCGTGCGGTGCGCCGCCTGGGTGTGCGCGCCCGTCGACTACCGCACCACGCCCGAGTACGCCACCGCCGCCGGCGTGTGTCGCGACGCCATCACCGACATCATCGCCTCGGTGCCGTACTTCCTGGGCTGGCACCTCGACCGCAAGGACGTGCGCGACAAGACCAACTTCGGCACCTTCGCCTGCGGCGAGGAGGACCGCGCCAAGGGGCTCGCCGGCTACCTGGTCACTTGGCCGCTGACGTGCGTCATCTCCCAGGACTACGCCACCGATGCCCAGCGAGCCTGGGTGCTGGGACGGCTGCGGAAGATCGGGATCGACCTTGGTGTCAGATATGCCCTCGCAATGTCTCAGGTATGTCTTTACCCCCTTTTTCCCTACCCATCAGCGTAACGCGTTGGCCTCTCCTTGCGCCACGAGGCTCATATTCATTATACTGACACTTTGTTTTTCTTCTTTCCCCCCGCATCAGCTTCAAATGCGCGTGCCGTCCATGTTCATCCGCCGCGACGCCCTCATGCAAGCCCATCCGGCAGTAAGCGGATACGGCTTCGACAAGCTGGTGGCGGCGCGATCGGCACCCCCTACCGCCGGTCATAATCTGAACCCGCAACAGCAGTGGGAGGCGGTGCAAAAGATGAGGTCCGACCAGGGCAAGGCCGAGCTCCTCGAGAAACTGACTAAGAACGCTACCGACGATGGTGCGCAGCGCGCAGCTCAGAGGTGGCTTAAGATATGAGGAGGCGCATATGGAATGGCCATACCGTGGTATAACTTATCTCTCTAGGATCTTGTAATTTCTCCGTACACCGAGCAGACTCTAAATAAGAGATGAACACGAGGCCCAATATACATACCAGCTTGGATTCGACGCATCGTCTTACAAACGAACCCGATTTCAATTGAAAAATCCACTTACATTGGGCTAGACGTTAACCATGAGGAGGGGAAATTCCATGAAGTCCTCCGCCTGTTCCTACTACTACTACTCATATATGTCGCACTCCAGGCCGTGGCAGAGAGAAACAGAAGACCGACAAGGAGAAGAGGGGGGAGGGGGACGAAAGAGGGAGGAAAGAAAACATGAGCAGCCGGACCGTTCGCACCCTGTGAAAGAGGAAGGGTCCTACGTGCTTAGTTATCGGGTACTTTACGTCGAAATTAATGGCAGTCACGAGGAAAAAATAATGAGTTGAGTTGACTGCACTGGGATTTTATGGGGATTATTGGGATTCAAAGTAAGCCTACCTACCTAAGGTACTTAGTATATATGTACATACACGTATGCATGTGTCAAATAGGGAATATTACAACTAACCTTAGTACATTAATCAAATTCAGAAATTTCAACCGTGTTATCCTCTACGCCCAAAATTATATTCTGTACGAAGGTGAATAGCGTGAAGTATTATAGTTTATTGGTACATGTATGACTTCGGGAGGATACACCCGATATTGAAGAAATGGGATCATGAAGCTTATATCGGCCTCGAACTCGTGAACGGGTGCGTTATCTGTAAGTACCTACGGCATACAAGAATTACCCAATTCGCTGAACTGGGAAGACCGCACTGTGTCTATTACACAAAGCCCACTTCTTATTTATTATGTCGGTGGTTGGAACTGCGCGTTGAGCACTTTTGATCATTACTAAATGGAGCCGATCCTAAGGTTAGATTGGAAAACTGGCCCACTCAAGCAGCCTGTGAAATGCACAATTCCAACATAGCACCTGAGGAAAGGTGATAATCCCCAACGCCTATTCTGACGAACCCTGCCTCCAGACCTGGACATTTCCATGGCACTTAGTGCAACTAATCCTATCGACGCCTGTTCTTGTCTCCCTAGTATATTACACGGAAAGAGAATCGTCATGGCCAGGCCATTGGAAATAATAGAACAAATCGAACGATTCGAGGTCACCAAAACCGACCATTCGAAAGGATGTACAAAAATTCGAGCCTGGTCCCGTCTCCACTAGTGGATTATCCACCCCCATCGCTTCTTTCTCTCATGCCACTCTTGTTCTCAAAAGCGCATTATTCTCCCGGGGTGTATTCCTCATTTCCTCTTGGTGGTGGCCTGTTTACTATTCGCGTTGGAGCCCGCGTTCCAGGCCTTGACAACCCACGACTGGGTGGCGTCGACGTAGCGCTCGTTCTCGACGTGCTTAACGCCGACCTTGACGCCGTCCTTGGTGAAGACGACGTTGCGCGAGGCGAAGCTGCTCTCGGCGTTGTCGCGGATCTTGGTGGCGCCGACGTAGACCTGGTAGCATACGAAGCCGATACCGACCACGACGAGGAGCAGGATTAATAGAGGTATGATCTGACTATTGGTAGGAAGAAGGACCATGTTAGCTGGACGTGCTCGAAGGAATGGGGATTTCGTCGGCTGCTAAGCGCACGGTAGCGCAAACGTGGCGTAATATGGGGTAGATGGACACCCGTGAAATACGCACCTAAGGATTGAACGGGCCATGGCTGCGACGATCGTCCAGGTGTATTTGCTGGGCAGTTGGCAACGAAAATGCTATCTACCGTGGGTAATCTAGACGGGGTTCGAACAAATCTTGGCGATCTGGGGGCGCGAGTCGCGATGCGCAAAAGTGTAATGAGGGACGGCTCCTAGAAAAGGGAAAAAGAGGCGTGTAAGAAACAAAGACGGGAAGGAGAGTAGAACCAGAGTACCTGGTATATGGGTAGGATATACTATTAGGAACAAGGACGAAATACCTAGGTTAGGAGGCAGGTGGTGGTGGTCCTGTCATGAGAAAAGGAAAAAGGAAGAGAGATACCGTGGACCTTAGGTAGGAGGTATGTGGTAGCAGTTGGGTACTGCATAAAGAGGTACATGTAGTATAGGGCTGCCTCCCGTATGGAGTCGGGAGTGGATAAGAGTACCTTATAGTAGGTACTAAGTAGTCAACCCCGGCTTTTATATACTGTACTGCAAGGACTGCCACTACCCATCTTAGCCTCTCGGGCAGCCGAGAGAACGTCCTACATGACACGATGATGCGAGTGTTTCCCGAGAATGGGTGTGGAGGAGGGGCGGTGTGCCATGAGAAATCCAGACTCCAGTAACGAATCGCTTATTTGTTAATTGTTTCGCATGGTCTCAGCTGCCTCTTCTAGCAGGTTACTTGGTTACGCTGAGGCGGCGTCGCAATGAGGCGAGGACAGCTGGTATGCATGCGCATAGAGATAGGTCTCATCACTCTGTAATAGCAGCATCTTCAACAATGAGTAATGGCGTATAAAAAGGGGGAGACTCTATCGTAGGCAATCCTAGTTCTACCCATACAGTATACGTAGTATATGTTAGGCTCTGCGGATTCGACTCTTGAGTTTAATAAACATTTTGATGGTGCAGAAGATGGGAAATCACAAGGATTATGGCTGGACCCAGACTGCCTCCCCTTCGGCTTTCCCACTTTGGGAAGAGGGATGGAATACGTTATTAGGTCATCAACTACCTAGGTACATCAACATCGTCCTGATCGTGCAGACAACTCGATATAGTGTATAAAAGGTAATTAACCAGGTAAAATCCAGTGTAGGTAGTTCTACTGCTGCAGTTCTAGTTGAGTTGCTCACTGGAGTAACCTAACTTAGGTACCTAGGTAAGTAAGCAACATTAGTGAGCTTCGAGTGCAAGGAGAAAACTATTGAATGTCTTGTAATTGCGCTCTCCCCTTTTGTCGTATTCCATCAAGCGCCTTGACTATCTTTTCTAAATGCAATATTACATCTGCTTTTGATTTTCATTTTCATCTTTATATTTCTGTTTTGTGTCATTAGGTGAGTCATTAAAAACTACCTAAATGATTGAGACAGAGTCCTGGCTGCAAAAGGGCCAGCTCCGAGCTCTACAAGTAGCTATAAATACACTGTCAATAACATAGGAAACACGAGAAGAGCCTCGCAATTATCTTAGTTCTTCATTTAAAAAAAAAAAAAAAAAAAAAAAAAAAAACTGTAACTTGAATGACTTGAGGGTGAAGGTTGCCCCCCTCTGTCAGCGTGTTAATGTGTATTAGATAATAAGATAATACTATAGTACCTTAGGGAGGCAGGAAAGGATCTGAGGAGAACCATGTACCAATCGCTTGAGGCACGTGACTAACTGTTGATGGGACAGAGCTGAGCTCGAAGGTTAAGTACCTAGGTACATACAGTAACAGCGGAGATTGCGCTATTCCCGATTTGTGATTTATGGAGGCACAGGACCCATGGAATTCATATAGCAGTAACCAAGGTACCTGCTCGAAGTACCTCCCAACCTACATACCTAACCACCAGTGACAGGCCACGAGAACTCTATATATCGACATCCAGAAAGACACGTCGACTCGACCACACCCCCGCCTATCTACCCGTGTGTGGGATGGTTTTGTGAGATACGCACGACCCGTATCCTTCCTCATTACGTTATCACGCTCGCCCGGGTCCATGCTAGAGAGTCGTGTTGCTGCAGCCTGTCACCGCCGATTCTAAAAACGTGGCCTTGAGCCAAATCCTACGCCTGCTACCTAGGTCACTGGGTAGTTCGCCCTCGGCCCACGCTGCAGCTATTTAGAGCCCGAGCCCGAGCCCGAGCCAGAGCCAGAGCCAGAACCCGCCGCATTGCCAATTGTCATCGCATACTGCCGGTTTCCCATCTGCAATCCTTTGCGCACTCGCCGAGATGGCTGCACCCAACGACGGGCAGGGCCAGTACCCCTCGCCACAGTATCCCCAGGAAGCGCCGTACGGCGTTGGCTACGAGGCCCAGGCATCGCCGCCGCCGCCGCCGCATCCTCAGTCGGTCGCCGCTGACGGCGGGAAGAAGAAGAAGAGAGGCTATGCCACCCAGGCCTTCGAGTTCGGAAGCGGGGCCAATGCCGGTGCTGCTGGCGCCCCTCCGCCTGGAGCTCCAGCTTTCGCCGGCGTACCACAGCCGGCCCCAGGCTATGGCGGATATCCCGCACAGGGCTACGACCAGGCAGGCTACGGCGCTCCCGCGCCCACCCCGTACGATGCTCAGCAGCCCGGCGCCCCTGCGCAGCCCCCAGTCGCCGGCTACCAGGCCCCCGCCCCTTACTATTCAGGCGCCGCGGCCGGCGGACTAGGTCCTCTCACACAGAACATGGCCGGGTTGAGCATGGGAGGCCCACAGCAATCTCCCGTTCCGCAACAGCAGCAGCAGCCGCCGGCCCAGCAACAACCTCGCCTCGCTCTAAACCAGCTCTACCCAACAGATCTGTTGAACCAGCCCTTTAATGTCTCCGAATTAGACTTACCACCGCCCGATTGTATCCTACCTCCTAATGTATGTGTCCTGGGGCTCTCTGCTTTATTACTGAGCTTGACCTAATAGTTATTCCCAGGCCAGCGTCACTCAATCACCACATGCGAATTGCCCGCCCAAATATATCCGATCCACACTAAATGCGGTTCCCACCACACACTCTCTACTGAAGAAGTCCAAGCTCCCCTTTGCTCTTGTCATTCAGCCATATGCGTCCCTCCATGACATTGACGACAACGTGCCTGTCGTTCAAGATCAAGTGATTGCGCGATGCCGGAGATGTAGGACGTACATCAATCCTTACGTGACCTTCTTAGACCAGGGACATCGTTGGAGATGCAACATGTGTAACCTAACTAATGACGTGCCACAAGCGTTCGATTGGGATGCTGCCACACAGAAGAGTGTCAACCGCTGGGACAGGTATGAGTTGAATCACTCCGTGGTTGAGTTCATTGCTCCTCAGGAGTACATGGTCCGTCCTCCTCAACCCCTCGTCTATCTTTTCCTCTTCGACGTGAGCTACGCGGCGGTGTCAACTGGCCTCCTTGCCACAAGCGCTCGCACTATTCTCGATAGTTTGAGCAGGATACCGAATGCCGATCGCCGGACTCGTCTGGGCTTCATCGCCTTCGACTCAAGCCTGCACTACTTTTCTATCCCTAAAGACGACGATGAGAATGGGGAAACGAGTATGTTGGTTGTCAGCGATCTAGAAGAACCTTTTCTCCCGATGCCTCATGACCTTCTGGTTCCCCTGACAGAGAGTCGACAAAGCATAGAGAATTTCTTGACCAAATTGCCTGAAATGTTCCAGAACAATCAGAATAACGGCTCTTGTCTGGGATCGGCGCTCAGAGCTGGTCATCAGTTGATCTCGCCCTTAGGAGGAAAGATCGTTGCTTTAACAGCGTCCCTCCCAAATATGGGGACTGGAAAGTTGGAAATGCGAGAAGACAAGAAACTTCTCGGCACGTCCAAAGAGAGTAGTCTTCTGCAGACCTCCAACAGTTTCTACAAGTCCTTCGCTGTCGAGTGTTCGAAGAACCAGGTATCCATCGACATGTTCCTCTTTTCTTCGCAATACCAAGATGTTGCCTCGCTAAGCAATCTCCCTCGTTATACCGGCGGCCAAACATGGTTCTATCCTGGATTCAATGCCGGCCGAGCTGAAGATGCCATCAAATTTGCCTCCGAGTTTAGCGACTACTTATCGTCAGAGATCGGTTTAGAGGCTGTTCTTAGGGTCCGTGCCTCGACCGGCCTACGAATGAGTACGTTCTACGGCAACTTCTTCAACCGATCCTCGGACCTCTGTGCGTTTCCGGCTTTTCCTCGCGACCAGTGCTACGTGGTTGAAGTAGCTATCGACGAGAGTTTACAGAAACAATTTATTTGCCTACAGGCCGGAGTCTTATACACAACATGCAACGGAGAGCGGCGCATTCGCGTCATGACACTTGCACTTCCCACAACCACAAATCTGGCAGACATATACGCTTCGGCCGATCAATGTGCCATTACCACCTATTTCAGCCATAAAGCAGTTGAAAGAGCTTTAGGTAGCGGTCTCGATGCTGCAAGAGATGCTCTACTAAGCAAGATCATTGAGCTTCTGCAAACTTTTAAAAAAGAACTGGGTGGAGGGAGCATGGGCGGTGGTGGTTTACAATTCCCCGCGAATCTGCGCGGCTTACCTGTGCTGTTCCTAGGTTTGATAAAGAACGTCGGCCTGCGTCGTTCTGCACAGATCCCGTCAGATCTGAGATCGGCGGCACTGTGCCTGCTTTCCACGCTACCTCTACCCCTCCTCATCCAATACATATACCCCCGGCTCTACTCGTTGCACGATATGCCTGACAACGCCGGTGTACCCGATCCTGAGACGAGCCAGATTGTGCTGCCACCACCATTGAATCTCTCTTCAGAGCGATTCGTTTCTTACGGGCTGTATCTCATCGACGACGGCCAGACACAATTCCTTTGGATTGGACGGGACGCGGTCCCACAGTTGCTAGCAGACGTCTTCGGGGTCCAAGATCGGTCACAACTTCGTGTCGGTAAGGGCACAATACCAGAGTTAGACAACGACTTTAATGAGCGGGTACGCGCCGTGATCCAAAAGAGCAGAGATCACCTGTCCCGTGGTGTTGGTAGCGTTACTGTACCTCACCTGTATATTGTCCGGGAAGATGGTGAGCCAAGTCTGAAGTTGTGGGCACAGACGTTGCTCGTGGAGGATCGCGCAGATCAAGCCATGAGCCTTGCTCAATGGATGGGCACTCTAAGAGAAAAGGTAAGTTGAACCAACCTGGCGGTATCAGAGAACCCAGATACTAAGATCACAATCACAGGTTGTGCAATAGAATTGTAGGTTGAGGAGTGAAAGGGAAAATCAACGAGCTTCGTGGATAGCTCTGTCGAAATCAACGAAATTCAATAATATAAAAAGCTTCAAAGAAGAGATGACAACAGTGATGTGTAATGAAAAGTCTAACCCCATATTTATCTCGTGGTTGTTATACCTAAGCCAGGGTAGAGCACTCTGTCTGCGACAAGTTTCAAGTCAACTGTAGGTTACAATGACAACACAGGCTGCGCTTAGCTGCAGACGCCCATGTATTCTCATGTTACGACGCCTGGAAACACCTGGCACCGACTTCCCGTTCCCATTCAGATCTGTCTTATTTATTCGGCAGGCGACGACCGGAGTAAGACAGATGGATACCGATCCTAGCATCAATCAGTAGGAGGCAAGCCCTTTGTAATCAAGACCCAAATCTGCGTACTAGTAGTATTGAATAAATACATATGTATTAAAAGCTCGGCAGAGTTAGCGGCACGTGCACGGGTTGGGATGGCTAGGATTGGTACGGAGTAGGCTGCCAATATTAGCACTTATTAGTATTCAACCACTTCTGCATATTCAGATCACATTCGAACACACCTAATCGGAAGCAAAGCGGATGGCTAGACGTGAGTAGGCCACAGTAGCACCGGCGGTGGGGTCGAGCCCGGTCACAGCAGCAGCCGGGCTTCTTTCATTAGCCAGTCATGAAACAAGACTTGAGGTGACTGGGTTTCCTCCCCCGGCTCCGCCCTGGCTCCCTTTGTCAAAAACCCTTACCTACTGTACGATACTGGCCGAGCTGGGGGAGGAAAGGGGGGCAATGAAACACCAGCTTGTCCGCATTGGAGGACGGGCGCGTAGGGTGGCCCCTCATTGGTCGGCGGGTGGGTTTTTATTGCTCGCGAGCTCTTTTTGTTTGAGTTGCTCAATATCAATATTGTGACTCTTGCGCTTTGTTAATCAAATTAGCCTACTATGTATGTCATTTGTTATTTAGGAGGATTGTGTAAATATACCTGTATCATCCCTCTAGGCTGTCTATCGGCTACCATCCTACCTAAGTAGGTACCTTAGTACATAAAGGTAGTCTAGATGCCCATAGGCTTGAAAGAAGCAGTAACGCTAAAGTTAGGTATATTCAAGCGCTCCTGAGCATACAGCAGGCCTTGGGTATAGTTTGACTGCTGTTTCACCAAGATACTTGGTTGCGCCGCCTACTCATCAAGTGGGTACCTATACGCGCGCTACTGTAGTGTACATGGGTGGGGTGGCCTTCAGACAAAGAAGAGGTACTTTTTGGGGAATATTTTGTGATGATAAGTCATTAAAGGCATATAGATACAGAATTAATAAATTGCTTCCCTGATCTTCTTACAACAAGGGGCAACCATTGTGTGGTTTAGTGCAACTCCCATCAAATGTCAGTTGGTTTTGGAAGAGACAGCTCTTCTCTACCCGATTACCCCTCCCCCTCAACCCCTCAGGTGCCACTTTAGATAGATAGCTTGCGTTTGTATCCTGTATTACATTACATCCTATAGGTACTTACCTACCTAGGCTAGAGATATGGTACCTACATACTTACTTAGTAAGTAGGTGCAATCTGTACACTACCTCACGTTCAATTCTCTGCTTATATATGGATAGGTACCTCTCATAAAGACTCCAGCTCTGTATTGTTTGCTTCTGTTGTTTAATTACCTCTCTTATATGATTATCCCATCTCAGGGACCATGGTGTTATATCGTCATATCATATCTGCTTTTAGACCCCACGTGGCATCTATCATCTACCCGGACAACTTCATTATTCATCTACTGTAGGAAGGTATCTACTTAGTAAGTACTCAACCTTCGCACGGGCCTTGTCTCTTTTCTTGCTCCCACTGCTGCTTCTTCCGTGGTAAAGTCCTATCACTTACCTACACTAGTAGCCGTGTGACTAGCGTGGGGTCTTGTTCCGTTATATTCATCTTATGGTAATCCCCAGCTACTAAGTCACAATATATACTTACATAGTACTCTACATGTCTGTATGCCTATTGCATATAAATATACCTCTACCTAGGGCCTGCTATAGGTAGGTAGTTACCTAGTAGTTAAAGTAGATGCGAAGTTCTGTTGAGACGCTTAGTATAATAAGTAGCAGACTCGACTTGCTTGAGTACATATGTAGGTAGTAGGTACTTGTATGAGTAAGTGTACTGCTGTATTGAGGTGCTGAACTGCTGGCTGCTGTGCCTTGCATGTTCTGGTATTTCCTGAGGAGGTACCTACATGTAGGTAGATAGGTACGTACCTCCATCACTTACAGTACCTTAAGTAGGTACCTAGGTAGTATCACTCACTAAAGATACAACTACCCCACTACCCAGGTGTTACCCACCTTCCTTCCACCAACAAAGAAAAGGTACCTTGATTAAGACCAGCAGTTCAACCAACAGCAGGAGTACATTCCCAATACCAAGCTCTCGCTCTCTCTCCTCCCACCTCTTCATCATCTGCCTCAAATCCTCTTCTTGAACCCGCATTGGTGTGCGTTCCTCCCGCGCGCTCTCGCTCTCTCGCTCCTCTCGTTGCATAGCCAGTCCCTACCGACTTATACTAGATACTCGGCTCGACCTAGGACCCAGACATCCCACCCAATCACTTGAACCGCGACCCCTCCCGGGAGCCTTCGCACAACGATACATACCTACTCCTCATCACCCGCAGAGCGACTCAGCTTCGCATCGTGAAAAGCGGCGACTAGAGAGCACCGCGCTACTTCTTCCAGATCTTCGGCGAACAAACGGCTTCTCTACTGTTTGCTTGCGACCGTGCCGTAGAGGTAAGCGCCGGCTATTTCCCTATCCAACCCTCCCCCCGGCGTAGATCATACAAGCACACACGCCTACCGGTCTCCGTTTCTCTCGTCCCCCTCGTCTCCCTCGTCTCCCTCGTCTTCCTCGTCTTCCTCCTCGTCTCGAACCCCTCTCGCCTTCTGCTTGCAGCCTAGCACACCCGGCAGCCGACTGCTCTCCTGCTCCCCAGCATACGCATGCGCCGTCCTCTCCCATTCGTGCGCGACACGTCCGGTTATAGCCCAAGCGGCCGGGTGATGCGTCTGGGCTTGTAAGAAGGGGGCCATTACCACGGACTACTGTGCCATCCGAGGTGCCAGAGACTCCTCTTACGTCTACGCCTTGCCCAAAGACTAGGCTGTGTCTCTGCCATTGGTCGCTTCGAGCAGTCTTCTAGAAATTCTTGAAACGTCTAGGCTTGGGCTCGGCTGCCTCCCGGAAGGGCTGGGGAGAGCTGGGGAGCTAGGTCTCAAATCCCAAATCCCAAATCTCACCTCCTACCGTCTATTATACTACCGATAACCAGCTATTGCATGAACCCCAACAGGCTGTGACTCCTTCTAAATCTGCGCCGATATTCGACTATTACCCAACAAGGTCGTCTTTGTCTCTTCTGCAACATCGGCTAATCTTTCTTTCCTCTAATAGTTCGGACGATCTAAACCGCGAACACTAGGCTCTCTTCGTCAAACACAAAGAAGATCCACGTCTATCTATCCCACGATTCAAAGCCCACAAGAGGCATTGAGACGACGAAAACCACCACGCCTTTTTGTGCTAGACATCTGCACATCGCAGCGCCTACCTACCTTGATTTGATCAACCCTCGCCCCGAGTTTAGCATTATTCTCCCGCCTTTCTGGCAAAACTCTACTCCCTCCTCTTCCTACTCCGCATCCTACCAATTGAGGACTGTAGGCGGATGTAAAAGTTACATCTAGGTCCCCAAGTGCACTACTGTATAAGTATATATACATATATATACTCGAGAATCAGACGGTTTATCCTGCTTAGCATTACCCTACCATGTCACGAGCAAACCCTCCGAATCCTCAGGGATCCCGCAAGATCTCTTTCAACGTCAGTGAGCAGTATGACATACAAGATGTAGTCGGTGAAGGCGCCTACGGTGTCGTCTGGTATGGCTTCATCCACATACTCTCTCACGAATAGATATATGCTGATAAATATCCCTCTAGTTCGGCGATACACAAGCCCTCAGGTCAGAAGGTTGCCATCAAAAAGATAACACCTTTTGATCACTCCATGTTTTGTCTAAGAACCCTGCGTGAAATGAAATTGTTGCGATATTTTAACCACGAGAATATTATCTCAATCCTAGATATCCAGAAGCCTCGGAATTATGAGTCGTTTAATGAGGTTTACCTTATTCAGGAGCTTATGGAGACTGACATGCACCGTGTTATCCGCACGCAGGATCTGTCTGATGATCACTGCCAATACTTTATCTATCAGACACTGCGAGCCCTCAAGGCAATGCATTCGGCCAATGTCCTACACCGAGATCTAAAGCCAAGCAACCTTCTGCTAAATGCCAATTGCGATCTCAAGGTGTGTGACTTCGGACTCGCACGATCCGCCGCCTCGCAGGAAGACAACTCGGGTTTCATGACAGAATATGTTGCCACGCGATGGTACCGCGCACCAGAAATTATGTTGACATTTAAGGAATACACCAAGGCGATTGATGTGTGGTCTGTTGGCTGTATTCTGGCCGAGATGCTTAGTGGCAAGCCATTATTCCCTGGCAAGGACTGTGAGTTTTTGATCCCCAAGGGCGATTGTATTCCCCACGCATTGTGTCTTGACCTGACATTGTTATAGATCACCACCAATTGACGTTGATTCTGGATGTACTGGGGACGCCGACTATGGAGGATTACTACGGCATCAAGTCGCGCCGTGCCCGAGAATACATCCGATCTCTCCCCTTCAAGAAGAAGGTACCATTCAGAACTCTGTTCCCCAAAACTTCGGACCTTGCGCTTGACCTATTGGAGAAGCTGCTCGCTTTTAACCCTGTTAAGCGCATTACTGTGGAAGAGGCTCTGAAGCATCCTTATCTGGAGCCGTATCATGACCCTGAAGATGAGCCTACGGCGCCCCCGATCCCCGAGGAGTTTTTCGACTTCGACAAGCACAAGGACAACCTCAGTAAGGAGCAATTGAAACAGCTTATTTATCAAGAAATCATGCGATAAAACCCAAGATCTCCTGATATGACAGAATTCATGAACCTTCCCCCCAAGAACTAGTTTGGCGAGCACGTGGTCCTGGCAACGTGGGCGAGAGAAGCTCGATTGCACTGCAGATGGGCACTAGATCATTGAGCGAGTGTTTGGCGTACCAGCACAATCTATGTTTGTTTAGAAAAGATCAGCAAGCGAGCGATGAAAGTGAAAGTCATTAGCGAGTCTAGCGAGATATTTGCTAAGAAAAGGCTAGCTGTATGTCTTGAGATATGATGGATTCCTTCTGTTTCTGCTCTCGTATTGTATCGACCGTCTGCTTTACATAGGCGGTGCTGTATATTTACTCGAGAGGACGAAAAGCAGAAAGAAGGCGAGGGTCTGAATCAATTAGGAAAGGACTTCTGATCTAGGCTGATCTGAAAGGTTATAGCCAAGTTCGGAACCTTAAGACAACAAGCGGAGTGAAAGATGGATATATGAGAGTCATCTCCTTGCCTTTTCTTTGTATTCACTTGTCCACAATTATGTATTGTTTTTCTTTTCTTTTGTTTCTCTGTTGTTACTTGGAATTTGTGAGTTGTAGTGGACGGATGAATCTAGCTTCATATGCCGATTACTGATTTCGTTGCCTCTTTTTCTTTTTCTTTTTGCGGGCATGCTTGCTTGCCTGCCTCTGTGATATGATTCTAGGCGCGTGTGAAAATAATGATATTGATGGTGCTGCTACAGTGTAGGGGCCTGAATATTCGGACCTTACATTCTGATATCCGGACCTTAAACTAGGCGATATATGGTAATTGTCGGGTCATGTCTCCACACCCCCTTGTTTCCCATACAAAATAGGATAGTTTGAGACGCTATGTGGACACCAGCAAAAACGACGGTCGGATATCTGTTATTGTTTTTACTACGTAGTTTAACAATTTTAACTTTATCTATTAACATTAACGCGCATAACGGTATCTATTAATTACTTATTATTTTTGGCTTTATCTTTGAATTTCTTATCGATTAGTGCTATTTTCAGCTAATTTAGTTAAAAAGCATAGTTTTAGGCTGTAGTTAACAGCTTAACTATGCCACAGCACTAGCCACGGCACTAGCCACATTAATGACTTATACCCCTCTGCACCTTAAATACTGTCGTTTTTTTGTTGTCAACAAGGGAAAGCCCTTGTTAATACTAAGGGATACTCCACAAATTATACAAATACAGCTAGTTTTGGTAGAGATTTTACAAAAGTGGAAGTAGCCAAAAGTATTAGTGGAGAATTGCCGTATATAGTTTAGTTTAAGGTCCGGATCTCAGAATGTATATGTAAGGTCCGAATATTCAGGCCCACAGTGTAGAGTGAATATAAGTGCAGGGTGTTGTTAGCGTAGTTGGTTGGCCTGTGTTGGTTGTTCATGCGTATGTAATTAATTATTATTCCTTTTAAACGGGTGAACTGCTTTTCATAGTCGCTCACTTACTTAATCATGTCCGCGCAGACAGCGGTGCGGTCACCCAGCATACTAAGTTTAAGACCCATCCATGCAGCTAGATCACCGATTTTTTTCTTGGCTTTTTTCCCCCTTCGTTTTCTTAATAACTCCGATTTCTTTACGTTTTTTTACAAGACTTTGCTTTTCTTTTCTTTGATCAAGGATTTGGAGTTGGGTATCTTTATTAGCTACATATGTCTGCATGTTGAACATCGGGGATATCTGGATGCCTGAGTGCCTGAATTGACCTCATTTTGTTATCTCTTCTCGCGTCTCGGTTTCTCCCTCGGCTTTTCCTTCATATGGCCCCCTTTTCCTCCCCTTTACCTTCTTTCGTCACTTGCTCCATGTTCACCTTTCTGTCTCCCACGTAGTCTCTTGTTGTGTCCTGACTTAATTTCACACGGGTCTTCAAATCTGTCTTAAGCGGAACAGAGCTGGGTGGGGCTGCTACATCTTAAGCAGGTAGATTAATGGTGTATCGCGATACCTCCTTTCTTCGGAATCGAGGGCAATGTCTCGCTTCCTCGAGGAGAACACTGACATCACACCTCAGCCCAGAGGATTATCTCCCTTCTGATACCTGCTGCTTTATGGCCAGCTTGGCGTCAAGGGCTCAATAGCGCAGGTACATTTCTGCAAGCTTGGTGGCGATCCAGACAGGGGGCCGACAGCAGTTAAAGACGGACTCCGCCGAACTGAACGGAAGTTTAGCCGTACTCCCCTCATCTAAGTCGCCATGTTCAATCCGTGATATTCTTCTCACCGTGATGTGGTGGTATCCGTTAGCCCATCATTCCCCACAAACGCCGGATATCCAACAAAAATGCTGCTTGCATAACCGCCTTTCCAGACTTTACCCCCAAAACAGGAAGTATCTCAGCCTTTCGGCCCAGGTTCCTCGGTTTCCACTTCTGGAATGGGCTTCCTCTCATGACTTGTTGCAAATCCCATCTCTCATTCATTAGATCTTTCATACTCTCCCCTTTTCTTCCTCTCTCATCTCGTATCTCTTCTTCTCTTCCCATTCTGCGCTTCCTTCCCGTCGTGTTACTCATCCCCACCATTAGAACGTCCAAGCCCCTTCATCCGCCTCAGTCAACCTCGGTTCAGCTAGCACCCACGATCCATAATTCCACTCCAAGGATATCAAACTTCTCCCCTTCTTCACTTAGTGGTTGGTTGAGGAACGTATCGCACTCGGCGCTGTGGCCCCGGCTGAGACCGTCATTAAGCCAAAGCCCAAATGTCCCGCTGCGCCCACCACCAACGCTCAAGAACTTGGTTTCGCAAAACATACAGTAATCATTGGCACCTGTGTACGCAAAGGTCTGAAAACGGACGCTCTGCGACGTCGGTACGGGAGACTGAACGCGTTTATTGCTCGTCGGGTCAAGGGCACCTGGTGTTAAATTTTCTTTACCAGTATGAGAGGAGCCGTTGGATACACTTGTGAATGGTACAGGCGATGCTATGGTCGTTGTGCGGTAGTTTAGGTTGGTCGTATCCGCAGATGGCGGGGGCGGTAAGGGCGCATGAAGGCTTGCACGCCACAGAAAGCATTCCCCTGTACCGTAGTACGAGGACGCCGGATGTGGTGCCTCAGTGAGATACGCGCCGAAGATCTATGGTTTGGGAGAGCCGGCGTTAGCTATCTTGATTGTTGTCATATAGGGGATACATCACCCCGATCCCCTCTCTTCCTAGGTATTAATACAACCCAACGCATGTACGGATAAAAGCAGAGAATATAAGAATAGTGAAGAGAATAATCTCTACGAGGGAGCGAAAAAAAAAAAAAAAAAAAAAAAAAGGCCGGGGGCATAGAGAGAGCACCTTACCCCATCCTTTCCATCTCTCACAACAAGCACGAACCCAGCCCGAACCCCGCGATACTTCTCACACAGTTGGTAGAGTGTGGCAAGGGAACTCCCGTTTTGATACAAGCTATACACCAGGCGCCAGTCCTCCATAATCTTCAGGCGCTCGGGTAGAAAGGTACGTATCTCCTCGGCGACGCCGCGGGCTAGTAGCCGCTCGTCGGGCTCCGTGTCGGCGCGGTAGCCGTGTAGGACGACAGGGTCGAGGGACGGCAGCCCTCGGGGCGTTGCGGTCCGTCTGGGCGGGGTGAAGGCGCCGCTTATGCCATCGCCGGCAGCACCCGGAATGATGCCCGGGGCATGGGCATTGCTGTTGTAGAGCTGCGAGACACCTGATGGCGGCGTGGGTGGGTTCGCGCTGTCTACGGTGGAGATGCGACGCAGAAGCCCCCAGACTGCGGACCCAATGCCGTACCCGGAAGAGGAAGCCGTGGGCGCCTGCGATAGAGGCGGTGGCGGCGATCGCTGAGACTGTCGTAGATATGATGGGGAGCTTGATTTCGGGGGAGGGTCGGCGTGTGGTTGAGAAAAGAAGTGGTTGTCGTCGTCGTCGAGGTCGATCAGGTTGCCTGTGTCGTGTCGATCCATGCTAGCCGTCGCAGGCGCTTCGGCTATCTATTGCTGTCGCAGTTGTCTTCGAAGAAGCTGTGTTGTAGGGATGGAGAGAAAGATATTAGAAAGATCGCTGGAGCTACATGTGTGGGAAGACGAAGGCTGAGAGGGGCCCCTCGTCCTTATTCGATTATCTCAGCCGTGATGTCGCCTGTCGAATGGAAGGCACACGACTAGGCCAGCTCATTGACGATATGGTGGCTTGCGACGTCGTGTTCTGCTCAACGGCCGGCTATCTATCTGGATGGTTGGATGGAGGGGCTGGGCTGTGGCCTCGGTCGTTATAGGGTATAGTGATGCTATTGCTACAGCTCAGTACAAGGCAGATGGATAATTGATATTTGAAATGCCGCTGCGTTCCGGGTACTATTAGATAAGCATGTTCAAGGCGACATTCTGGCGACAGGGACGGGTGCGACGGATTAGACGAGTTGTCATGCCGATCGATTTACTCGAGACGTGGTAAAAATAAAAAAAGATGGATGGTGTTGTTGCAGTCGGTCTGCTGTGGCCCGCTGTTGTTGGCCTATTATGCGGGTGCCTTACGCGGTGGAGATGGAAGGAATGGGATGGATGGGGTACCTAACGTACCTTCTTTCTACTTCTTACTTCCTACCTAGGTACTTAGATGTATGCACATGTGTACCTAGGTAACACCTTTGACCGATAAGAGGAGAGAGCTGTTGATATAAGCACACGCATAACACAGATATCAGTCAATCTATGCGTACAGCTAAGGTAGTGCGAGTGGGTGAACAAGAGCCGAATATGACGTTGACCCAACGATGTTGCCATGTTTTATGAGTAGGTATGTACATATTATACTCCTAGTGATTCTAATACTACTACTTAGTACGTAGGTATTGACACAAAACATATTTATGCAAGAGACTGTATGTAGATATAAGTTGTACAAGAGGGATAACTACTGGTAATTATAATAATTACAATATTACTGTAGCATCCATCCATGTAGATCTTCAGGTGTATTTATAATTCTTTTGCTGAATCCACATCGACGAATGTCGTTGGTGTAGGTGCGCCTCGGGCAGTCTCTCGGGTGCCTGGCTTGACTAGTGATCGCCGCTAGAGCTACCTAGAGGTTGGGTTGGTTGACAGTTGACTACGTAGTAAGTCCTTGGCATCTAGCACCTTGCATAATCTTGTCTCACGGACGATACCAAACTGTATACTAAGTAGAAGTTTTGAGGCTTGCGGTATCCAAGAGGAAGGGGAGGCATTGTATCCTTGGTCCAAACCCGATTTCATATATCGCTCTGACGTCATGTTAAACGCTTGTCCATTATGCACCAATCACTCCGTCACTCTCTACTTGAAAGCTGGCGATGGCGTCTCGAACACCTTCGGGACTTGGTTTTTCAGCGCAGACATCCGGCTCAACGCCGAAGGTCTTTATCAGATAGTCTCTCGTTGTCGGCCCTATTGTCGCAATGTAAGTAGTCCGTTGGCCTGGCGCTCTCGCAGCCTTGGTTGTACCTTCATCGAGTGTGAAGCCCAGGCCCTTGAGCATACTGTCACAGCCCGTGGGTGAGAAGACCACTACCCACTTCGTAGGTCGGTCTCTCGTGCTCGACAGCACCTCCTCAAAGTCCTTAGAGAACGACTCCATGACGCCCGTGCCGTATACCACTGCCTCGGTCACCTCGATGCGCGTATCGGCTGGTAGCGTGTCGTCCATCAAGGTCTTGGGTATAATATCCCGTCTCTGCTCTCCAACAAGGAAGAGCAACGGCGGCTTCGTCGGCCGACCTCGATACCAGTCGCCATAGTGTTGTAATATGTATCGTGCAAGCACATCGCCATTTCCGGTATGCTCGCCGAAGATTCGCAAAGGCGGAGACTGAGCAATTGCCTTCAATGCTCGAGTTGTCGCAGGGCCAACGCTGTATATGGGAACGTCCGGTAGATGTGGCCAGCCCTCTTCTTTACCTATCCATTTAAGTCAGGTCACTAAGGGACTCTATGTGATGACAACGACGACAACGACGACCATGGCCACGATAGCCGGATAGTATATATATATGAGCTTGGCGACAGTACCTTGACCCTCGCCGACTAGCTTGGCAAAAGCCTCGACGGCCCTCTGCGATGTGAATATGAGGCCTCCATAGGCACTATCGACGCCGCTATTTATCTTCTTTTCATGCAGAAGTGTCCTGACACTTTTCAATCCATCCTCCTCGAAGCAATGTTGCAGCACTGGCACAAAAGTGGGCTCGAACTGAAAGTTGCCATGCGGGGTCGAGAAGAGATCTTCATAGGCGTCTGTCGGCGACGATTTAGTTTTGAGGAGAAGCACGGGCATTCTCTGCCCATTCAGGCTTGAATTTGGCTCTCCGGCCATAGAAGAGAAGGAAATGGGGACGGGTTAGCTACAGTTACACACTCACGTCGATAATCATGCAAGTACCTATTATCTACCCGATATTGGGTGGTCTCTAACAGTGATGTCAGAGTTGCTAGGTGTAGGGTGGTATCGATAAGAGCTCCCTCATGTACTTATACTAAGGTATCTCTAGGTACCTACACACTGCGTAAGTGTGGATAGTTGCCGAGATGTACCTAACTAACCAACCTCGAGCTTTACCTGCCTGCCAAGCATTACAAATCGCCGTCCGCCGATGCGGTCCAGGCCGGCTTTTTGCATCTTTTCCTCTCGCCATCGCAAGATTCCTTCTCCGTGATTTGCCAGCGTTGTCACGAATGAGCTGATACCCCTCGGCTGTTTTTTTTTTCTTCTTATTTTTTTTTCGTTATCTCGTTCACATCCCGTCTCGCTCTTGGAGAGCATGGCTGTCGATCTTCCGGAATCGCAACCGTCGCCGGCGTCTCCCGCGAAGTTGCCTCCGGGCATGATTCTAGACAAGGATGGCAAACCGTACGCCTTTCTCCGCTCCTCTGCGTTCCAGGTCTACACGGGGAGCCGTTTTCCACTGACAGGGCCTTCTGCGTGTTAGTTGTCGATCTTGTAATTCAAAGGCCTCTTTCAGCCAGTGGGCCCAACAGACCAAGTCGTCGCTAAAGTCGGGAGTTGGCGGCGCGACGAGTACTACCACTGGTGCTGCTTCTGCTGCTGCTGCTGCTGCTGCTGCTGCCGGTGCAACGACTGCCACTGTGAATGCTCCTCAGCCCGCCGATGACTGTCCTCCTGACGTCGAGGCCCTCGGTCGGAGCACTTGGACCCTCTTGCATACCATCGCCGCCAACTACCCGAAATCCCCGAGCTATGGGGAGCAATCGGACCTCAAGACCTTTATGGGTGTGTTTTCACGTCTATATCCTTGTTGGGTATGCGCCGAAGACTTCCAGAGGTATATGGAGAAAGAGCAGATCCGAGTCGACAGCCGGAACGAGTTCGGCACGTGGCTCTGTGAAGCCCACAACGCCGTTAATACCAAGCTCGGCAAACCCGTCTTCGACTGCTCTAAGTGGGAAGAGAGGTGGCGCACTGGATGGAAAGACGGACGGTGCGACTAGACGGTCTCTGTTGCCGCTTGGGGGCATGCGCCGCCTTTCGTGAGCTTTTTTGAACGCAAGACAACTACCCCTGCCCGGCTGCTTATGCGCAGCGCGAGCATTGTCCTTTGACGCTTGTAATACAATTGTACAATACTATTAGACGATATATTTAAGGTAGCGCGCACGGAATTGGCGTTTGGTTAGATCATTAGAGAACCGCATCGCCGCTCATGATCATAGTTGTTTTTTGTTTTTTTGTTTTTATTTTTCGATATATCATATGATACCATCTAATGGGAGGGGTTGTCAGCTCCATCATGGAGAATTTTTTCGAGATTATGCGTATTACACTCGACGGACGCGACAGCAGAAGTGGCTCTACCAATATTAGGAGGATTCAGAGGAAAGGTACTTAGTAGATAGTACTGTATGCGTAGCTCGCCAAAGGCAGAATACCGCAAAGTCGCTTGTTCTAGACCGAGCTCCGCTATCGACTCCTCCAATGCAGCCGAATAAGCCGGTGCGGCGGAGCCAATAAGAGGAGACTCCTTGGACGGATGTGGTACGTTTTAAGCTCGGTGCGAAGGACTGTTGTGTGTAGGAATGCGGATACATTGCATCATGGCGCGCCCTGCACCGCTCATGTCGCCCATATCATGACGAATGCACATCAGTCCACCATGGGGCTTTGGTGGCACGTATTGGACAAGATGGAAGACCCTTGCATGCAGCTACATACTACTGAGTAAGTAGTATGTCCGTATTCTTTTGCCTGGAGCTGACTGGAGTGAGTAAGAGCCCATCGCCACCACCACCACGCGAACGTCTTCTCACCTGTGCTGCCGAAGCCGCCCGACAAACATTCGGGGTTGCGTTGTTTTCAATCGTCGCCGGCTATAGCCGGTGTCATTGAGCGAGACCGAGCTAACCTTTTTTTTTTTTTTTTTTTTTTCAGCATCCTCATTCCAGTTCCTAGATAAATGAAACATACTATATCTACTTGATCCAACACCAGCAGTGAGCCCTCCTCACACCTCGCTCCTCACTTACACATAAAAACACTTGCTTACTGCACATTGTTACATTCGAAGAGCGTGAGACAGTCATCATACACACATACACACACACACACACACACACACGCAAGACCAAGGAAATAAGAGAAGAAGAAAAACAGCAGCTAGATCAACAAAGGAACCGCCGATAACCCTCCTCTCCGTCACAATAATGCCGCGTGGAGACATTAGGACGACCAATCTTAACAAACCGGTGGATGTTGCCGAATACCTCTTCACGAGACTCCACCAAATCGGCATTCGCTCCATCCACGGCTTACCTGGTGATTTTAACCTTGTCGCCATCGACTACATACCCAAGGTCGGACTTGAATGGGTTGGCAATTGCAATGAGCTCAATGCTGGTGAGTTGTTAAATCGCCCTTCCCATGCTGGATGGCCCAGCGCTAATTGCTCTCCTTGGTAGCATATGCCGCCGATGGCTATGCCCGAGTCAAGGGCATGGGCGCCATCGTGACCACATTCGGTGTGGGCGAGCTGTCGGCCATCAATGGGCTGGCTGGCGCATACAGTGAGATGGTGCCCGTGGTGCATATCGTGGGCTGCCCGTCAACCATATCTCAGCGCAACGGCATGTTGCTGCATCACACGCTGGGCAACGGCGACTTCAACGTCTTCGCCAATATGAGCGCCGGCATTTCCTGTGTTGTGGCCAAGCTCAACGACCCAGCTGAGATCGCTTCCCAGATAGACCATGCTCTTCGCGAGTGCTACCTTCGCACCCGCCCGGTTTACATTATGTTGCCGACCGACATGGTGACAAAGAAGGTCGAGGGCGAGCTCCTAGACACGGAGATCGACCTTCATGAACCCACCAATGACGTGGCTAAGGAGGACTACGTAGTCGACGTCGTGCTGAAATATCTCCATGCCGCCCAGCGTCCCGTTGTGCTCGTCGACGCTTGCGCCGTCCGGTCCCGTGTGCTGGAAGAGGTGCACACATTTATCGACAAGACGAAACTCCCCGTGTTTGTGACGCCCATGGGGAAGAGCGCCATTGACGAGACGCACTCTTCTTACGGCGGCGTCTACGCCGGCAGTGCCAGCCATCCTGAGATCAAAGCCATTGTCGAAGACTCGGACCTCGTGCTCAGCATCGGCTCTCTCAAGAGCGACTTCAACACGGCCGGCTTTTCATACCGCCTATCCCAGCTCAACACGATCGACCTCCATACCGACCATTGCGTGGTCCGGTACTCCGAATATCCTGGCGTCAAGATGCGGGGGGTGTTGCGCAAGATCACGGAGCGTGTCGACGTCGCTCAGCTCAAAGCCCAATCCCCACCAAAGACATTCGCGTCTGCGGACGACGAATTTGAGGGCAGCGACGGGCCCATTAAGCAGGCCTGGTTCTGGCCCCGGATTTCCAACTTCTTCCGGGAAGGTGATATCATCGTATCGGAGACTGGTACGGCCAATTTCGGTGTCTGGGAGACCATATTCCCACCAAATGTCACGGCTCTAAATCAAACTCTGTGGGGCAGTATCGGCTGGGCCGTGGGCGCATGTCAAGGCGCTGCCCTCGCGGCCAAGGATTCTGGTGGGAAGCGCCGGACGATCCTGTTCGAGGGTGACGGCAGTCTTCAACTCACAGCACAAGAAATCAGCACTATGATCAGGCATGGCTTAGATATCATCATGTAAGTTGTTGAACTTGACTATTTTCTAGTTTTATAACCCTTTTATATCCATCGCCCATCTCGTCCCGCCCCCTTTTTTTTTCTTCTGCGCTTCAGCAAAAAGGAGAAATGAACCCCAAACGACTAACCCACGCCCAGTTTCGTCATCTGCAACGATGGTTATACCATCGAGCGTTTCATCCACGGCATGGACGCCTCGTATAACGACGTAGCGACGTGGCAGTACCGGGACCTGGGTACCGTCTTCGGCGGATCGCCTGCGACAGTCAAGAGCTACGCCGTCCACACACCCGCCGAGCTCGAGACCTTGCTCGCCGACGAGGACTTCGCCGTCAACTACCACGGCCTGCGGCTCGTCGAGCTATACATGGGCCGCGAGGACGCGCCGCGCAGCTTGAAAATGACAGCCGAGGTTAGTGCCAAGACGAATGCGCGGGGAGAATGAACGCTTTCTAGAAAGTGGGGCGAGGAGCATTGGAATGATATATGGCAGGAAGAAGGTCTTACAAATGTTAGTAGACGGATCAACGTGGGTTAGATGGCGGTTACTAAGGGAGCGTCCGAGAGGTGACGGGATAGGTATTTTTTGGACGAGTAATGATAATGAGCATGCTCTTGGTTCTCTCACCACAATCTCCCATATCTATCATATATAATCAAAAGTAGGAATAATATCACAGGATGGCGAAAATGGAATGGCTACTTTATCCTCTACTATTTAATTTTACTTATAACGTAATGGAAAATAATATATCTATGTGCATGTGCAGTAATAATATAGTGTTCAAGCCCATTCTTTATGCTACGATACGAAACTTTCTCGATACAGTTTCATACTACTCATAACTACCTGAATAGGATGTACTGAGTAGAGCCAAATAAATTGGTATGAAGCACCTCGTCAATAATCTTTAGGGAGAAGGCCCTACTTTGACACGATAAGTACTCGAGGATATATACAATATAAGAAAAATATAAAATCAAATTACAACCCATGGATATAGAAAGAAAACATCATTACCCAGTCAGAATCCAGGGACACCAACGCGTTACGCAAATACTATAGAATTTAAAGCCGAAATAAACAAGGGAAGTTGTGGCCACAAATCACAGGCTGAAAACCCGTCTTCTGCCTTCAACTCCATTCCTCGGGCGAGATTTGTGGTTTAGAGAGTTTCGTCTCTCGCTATAAATCCAGCATGCTAATACCCCAAACTAGGTCTAAACGCTGTAGACCAGAAACCACAAAATCAAGATATCTCCCCACTCTTTTAAACTACCAAG
Organism: Xylaria sp. FL1042; assembly: GCA_022495085.1. NCBI lineage: Eukaryota > Fungi > Ascomycota > Sordariomycetes > Xylariales > Xylariaceae > Xylaria > Xylaria sp. FL1042. Next base: position 68,921 of record MU380176.1, on the reverse strand, counting down.
TCGAATCTCACTATCTTGTATCAAGTGAGGCCCTTTACATCTCTACACTCTTTGTTCTATCGTACATTTCCTCATAATGTGGAGACATCTTCTTTTTCCGTCTCCTCGTAATTATTATCGTCGTCTTATGCAAACCTCTAGTCGTTCCGGAGAAACGAGATAGGTATCTCGCGCTAGGTGTATGGTCTTTCCCTTCCCACGTGTTTCTATCCGTATTTCGTATCCTAAGCCCGACAGAAAATAACAGACTCTACTGAGATCATCCTGGCTTCCGAATGTGTGCGTGGGAAATAAAACACCAGAAAACGCCGCCTCTCAATCTATCGCTCAATGCTGTCCAGCCGTAGACTACAATACTGGAAACTCCTAGCGAGCTTTGGACGAATTACCAAATACATATAGCTTTCTTACATTCTATTTTACCTCCGCCTACCAGTGTTCCTCTGAATAGCAGTTAAACAGCCTGCTCCTTAAACTTGGGACAGCGCAAATCCCAGGGTTTCTTGAGATTATCCGGTGCACAAACGGCCTCATTTGCGAATGCACGCCACCTATCTAGCAAATCGGTCTGGCGTATCTCCTCGGCCTGGGTGAAGAAACTGAAATGGCCAACGACGGCACGTGTGTCAATAATGAAAGGCCGGCCAGTTTTCTTCGGGATGAGCCTCGTAATGGCATCCTCATCGTCGTCGTTCATGGGCAAATGTTTCTTAATATCAGAGCCCCAGATGGCACAAAAGTTGAGGTTGTACCGGCGAAACTGTGTATCAAATATTTGCTCGCCGCCTAATATCGGCTGTCCGTTAACTTTTGGCGCCGATACAGTGGTATTTCGCTCTGGCCCCTTGGCATTATCGGGGTATGTCGCTGGGTGCCCAAAGAAGTAGCGAGATATCTGATTTTTCTCGAGATTATACAGCAAAGAGTACTGTTGCTGGGCGGCCATAGCCCATGATTTCCACACTGGGCTAAACGCGATAAAGTCTGGGCCGGGGTTTTGGTCATATCGACCCATCGAAGTATGAAGGAGGTCGAAATTGTCCTCAGATAGTAACATGAAAGGATGACCGCGGTACGGTACCTTGGGAAACATGATATTACCATCGCTTGCAGCTTTCAGGTTTTTTAACTTGCTCGCTGGATATTGATCAAGCTCGGATAGTCGCCATGTTTCGGACGCATTATGGTTTGGTTTCCTATTTGGGTCTGGCACAAATGGGTAGATGACGTTATGGTGAAATTGTTCCATTCCCGTGATGGGGCTGTTGACCAAATGCGCCGAGACTGCGTACGCGTGCGGCACAGCAAGCCGCGTATGCACAAGTTGGGGAATGGCATCCCGATGGATATAAATCTAGCACGAAGGATGAGCTCGTTGTCGTTTACTCCAAATAATAGCATGAGTATCACCAGTTCGGCGAAGATGAACATAACATGCCCGGATGGAGGCATAAAGGGTAGGTAACTTACAATGTCATCGTCGAGCTTAATGTATAAGGTATTATCTCCAGTGGCATGCGACCACAGGCATCCATATTTCTGGTCGTTCGCCTGGCAGTCCTTTTGGCCGACGATTTTATAGTCGGGGTTGTCCCTCACAAGATCACCCAACCATGCGACGTCGTCTTCCTCCTGGGTGTGGACCATGAACCACACTTCATCGACGTATCCGCCTTGAGACGCGAGATTCTGTCGGAGATAACAGTCCAGAATATCGACGTATCTCTTCCGGCCGAAGAAAACCATAGCAACAATCTTGAAGCCGCCCGGCTTTTGCCAGCCGCCTTGGGGCGCAATGCTGTAGTGCTCGAGCTGACTGGAGCGCTCGTGGGCATCGAGATCGTAGTTCCCTTGGGCGTCGACAGGCCAGGTAGTACAGAATTGGGGGTTAGGCTCAGCTAAGGGTGTGTGGATAGGCCCAAGCGACCCTGTTGGCATGGTCGGTGTCAGCGTCGGCGTTGTCGCAGCGGACATGGAGGAAGAGCCGGTGAGTCGAGGCGGGGCGTACGAGGTGACAATAAGGACAGTCGTGACAAAGGAGACGGCAAAGATGAAGGCAAGGTATCGTGGGTTCAACTGGCTCGACTTGAGAATAGGCAGCCAGTTGGGCAACGACACAGACTGCAAGCGGCGCCAGAGCTGTCTTGATGACCTGTGCTGTGTCAACCAGTTGCTGTAGGCCTCGTTGGTATCGTCGTATTCGAAGTCGAAGTCGAAGTCGGCGTCAAGGTCCCGGCTCTCGCGAGGACTACCGTCGCCGCCGCCGCCGTTGTTGTTGTTGTTGTTGTTGTTGTTGTTGTTCTTGTTCTTGTTCTTGTTGTTGCTACCCTTGCCCTTGGACATCAACTGGGCTGAGGCCTCGACATCGGCATCTCCTCCGTCTCGCTTTATCGTCATCGTCGTCGTCGTCTTTACCGTCTGCCTCTTCGCCTTCTCGTTTGCTGCTGCAGCAGAGCGTGTCGACAATCGCAGGGTTTGCCAACACCACTCCAGACAAAGACGACGTCGAATAATTCAGAAAACCACCAGACCCGACCCCATGTTGCATGGCTCGTATGGTGTATTACCAGTAGCTCGATCGACTGCTGCCTACTTACACTACACTGTTTGCTGTGGATATTTTACTAAGCTGTATGTGGTGTGCTAGTAAATAGCGGGCACAGCCTACTTGTCGGTCGTGCCGTATCGCGAGTTTGCAAAGTAGCCGGAAGGCTCTGCGAAGTGGACCGTGACTGGTGCGGATCGATGATCAACCATCATACTGTAGTACCTAGGGAGGCAGGTATCTGTACATACACACAGGTAGATAGAAACTTAAATATAAGTTTTGCGTGTTGTACATCTAATGTCATGTCAGGTTTGTGTGACAGGTTTGGGTCGTGTACATATACACACCCACCAGAAAACGCTGACGCCACGCCATTTCTTTTCCCGTTGTTTTTTTTTTTTTTTTGGTCTTTTCCCCTCGCTTCCAGACAGGCGGAACCTTGGAGTTTGTTGGTTCATGGTACCCCCCTCAGTCACGGCAAGGAGGCGTTGAGCAAGTACATCCAATGTAGGTCTTTATAGTTATTTACGCATATAGCGTATACACGTACCTATTACGCAGATAGGTACATATGTATGCATGTAAGTTGTCAAAATAAGTGAGACGTGTGATTTTCTTCCTCTTTGTTGATATTTTTCTCTTCTCTTTTTTTCTTTTCTTTCCTTTCTTTTCACTTTTTTTTTTTTGACTTCCTATATATGGTCCATTATATAGATGGAAATGCTACCTCCCCAAGGAGCCTAGGTATCCCTAGTAATGCACCTTTCCCCAGCTTCTACTCAGTAGTACAGTACCGTACATTAGGTACTGTAGGTACGGTACCTACATACCTCAGTACCTAGGTAGGTAAATACGTACTACAACCTTGCATCTGTCGTGCGTTTCTTTATACCGTATCTTCGATGGGTGTTCTTTTCATGGCTCCACTTGCCGATCTTTTTTTGGGTAAGTATACTAACGTTTTCCGTTTTTATGGTCCAGGTACGTACAGTCCAGATTTGATTGTATCTGTACTAAGCAATGGAGGACCTATGACTATGAAAACACCGTACTAGGTAATTTCATGAACTTTGCGCTACCGGCCTCGTATTGAGGGATACACACTTACAAAGCTCTCTTCAGATCTAGGGTAGACCTCGCAGCGCCTCCACCATTTTCCGGTGGATATATGTGTCGTCATTTTAAAACATTGTCAGTAGGTAAGCAAATCTGTAGTAGCATGGATCTGGATGACTGCCGGCTCCTCGCGTGGTCTGGGCAGTCTCGGCGGTCTCGGCGAGTCTAGGCATCTGCACACCACACTGCGAACTGCTAGCTTACTGAGGAGGTTCGTATCCTACAGTACCTAGTTGGTATTACAGAGCAGCCTGAGCGAAGGTAGGTAGGTAGTGTACATTCCCTTATCGCACTACCTAGGTAGTGTAATTAGTCGATCTAGCCCCATCTCTAGCGTACTTACTGTAGGTAGTTTTGTTAAGGTACTTACATAGTAGGTACGCACGACATTATAGAATTGGCCAATCACGTCTAGTAAATTTCCTTCCTTCTACGCTATCGTGAAACCTCACGAAATCTGTATAATAATTGTGTAATAATCGTGCATCATTGTATAGAATAGGTAGGTACTGCTTCTCCCTACCAGATCTCCACCTACTTGAGTAGGTAAGGTACCTAAGGTAGTTCAGCATTCAGCTTTGGCTTCCCCACTTCAGAACACAAACATCTCTTGTTACTTCTATAAGCGATAGGCAACAATCGATTGTTGTGTTGATGGTTTCATTTCTAGACAGATAGAGGTTGGCGTCTCTTCATGAGTATTAATACAGTTAGTCCAACACCCAACATAGATACCACTCTCATGACCAGACAAACAAACATGTTCAAGGATAAACCATGCCCCTTCACACATGTCTCTTCCTCCTGTCAAACTAAAATATCCTCAAAATGTTTCTAAATTAATCGGTCTAAGACTATCAGGCCTTTTTTAACGACCCCCTATGAGATCTGAATTCGACTCCCTCGGCTTATTCCTTTCCTTGCCACCATAACATTATCATGATCTAATCCCAACTTCATATTTTATAATTGTTATCTTATACAACGCTTAATTTTGGGACCACTTGTTCGCCATTGAACTTGTGATTTCCCCCAAATTCTCGTCCTACATATTTTAAGTAAGCTTTTATTTCAAGTGCTACTGATTACTCCTCGTGAAAAGCTTATACAGAAAAATCATTCATTGGTGGGGTCTATGGCAAAGTCAGGTGGACCGCAGGTAATGACAAACGATAGTACGGTTCGTATAGCATACGGCCAGGCTACCAAGGTAGATATACGAGTTTAGTGTATTAGAAAGCCCAACTAGTCCCGACATGTCCAAAAATAGCTCACCATCCGAGGCATCTCCCGGTAGGAATTCATAGTTTCGCTTATACGTGCTTTGCTTCTCCTAGGCAAGTATGCAAATCTTAGGGTAAACGTTTGGTTAGGTAGTGTATTTGTATTTTAAGGAGTTATGTAGATGTAAGAAAATTAATACTGGGGGCTGGATGAACGCACAGTAGAATTCCCCACACGGACGGAAAGATCTTGAACTATCTGTAGGCGGATGGATGATCGGATCAGCCTAGTCCTTGGGAATAGTCTCACCGAGACCTAGGTCTTGAAACTTGTAACGCTCCGGGATCGTGCGAACTAATACATATCTTATGGCGTGTTGGTGCTATAACTTCGCAAAAGGCTCCCTTCCCTCAAGGACAGTTAAAATTCGTCGATGTGCATCCAAGGTCTCTTTCATGATGTTCTCTAACACAGCAAAAGCATCGATACCTTGCAGAATTCCCGGATGTGAATATAGTTGTCCCTCTCACTCGCACATTCTTCCTTGTAGAAGATGATAAACCGAGCTCGTCAGCCGGGCTATATAATATTCCTGCTACCAATGTGAGACACTTACGAATATATGTCGGTTCCATAGCTGATATATGTGGTCATATGCGCAATAGCCTCTACGAAGCATGATACGTCAGAACAGATTGACTATGGAAATGTCATCCAAGCGTATGCCTCAGGTAGACCGGTGTGTCAGGAAATTTTTTACCTCTGCAAGCGGCGGCTACAGGAAGAAAGCGATCCCAGAGAGGGCTTATATTTTGTCCCCTAGTAGTGCGAGTCATATTCGCCGCGTCAACTTCTCGAGCAGTTGCATTAGTGAAGTTAAGGAAGGACATCACGATTTAGTTGGCTGCTATAGTAGAATAGTGCCGGTGGAACATCCGAAACCGATTATCCATTCCTTGAGCAATGAGGTTGGGATGCCTAGTGGCGGCTTGAAACCGAGGCATGAACTAAATCCATTCCTCTACCTAAGGCATCGTCGATGACGAGCATAAGCCAGGTGAGAAGTCCATTGCGGAGGTGAACCTCGAGTGGATGGGTAGGGAAGTAGAAATATGTCGATAATTGTCTTAGATATCGACTTTACCAGCTATGAGAATAGCGTAGGAAGACTGACTATTGCGTATACTACCTTAGTATAAAATCTATCATACGTAGAGGAGCTTTTAGGGAATGATATTCTTAGGAGATTGGCCTGTAGTTGCATACCATCGAGAATAGTCTGGTAGCCATTTGCTTTGGTACTAGTGTATCCCACGAATATAGTAGTTGCGATCATCAGTCAACGATAGGGTAGAGGGTGAATTGATTGAACGCTTTCGAAAGGGTACCGTGTCAAATAGATTTTATTTCATTGGAACCTGAATGAGGTGCTTACGTTCCTCTTGGAATTGGATTACTAGTGGTCTTACGATCACGTTCGCGTTCGCAGGCAACGCTGCAAATCGTTCAAGGCCGAGTAGTTCAAGTCTATTCATATTAACAGTGAATTGAGAGCCGGTGACGACGTTGAACAGAAAGCTGCGTTTCAACTGTTCCTTGGGTGTATCTGGAGAAATCATAACCTAGAGTGGAAAATAGGTAGAATGTTATACAGACGAATATAATTAATATCACCATGGGTGGTAACAGGGCTTGGAGGTAGATCTTGTAAAGTATAGAAAATATTCCGTCCCTTCGGCTTCATCTACTGCCTCACGCCCTCTCTTTTCGGCGTTGGCCTCACTATCTCAGTTACCTAAATAGCTTCATTTATTTACCATCCGAGACATATGCAATACGCCTTCATACCTATGATTTGCGAATGCGAACACGAGGCTATTCCATCTCACGGGGCCTGCTGTATAGGCGACCTTCCGTTGGGTGGCCTTCAGCTAGATGGCTTCCCGTTAGGTGACCTTCCGCATGGGCGCAGGCTCCCGTACAACATATAATCGTAGGTCTTATTGTGTGTGACTTATATCACGTAAGCCTTCTAGATCGTATACACCTTCCGTACAACACTTTAGTTCTGGTTCTCGCTATAGGTTTATTTCCCCCTTTTTCGTGTCTTCTATTACATATCAAGTAAGACTACCGCATTAGAGTATATTATATCATAAATTCATTAAACCCCCCAAAAGAGGGGGGGTGAATTGTATGTGTGCACAACAATGCTTGATCCATGTACATATATAGAGTTGATTATGTCTCGGTATTGAACCGTGATGGGCCAATATGGGCTTGGCGAAACCCTTATCGCTTTGTCTTTGAATAAAGACAACTGTAGGCCTTGGAACTCAACTACGTTGGCTAGACCGAGACAGGGAAACGTTTCCTGCAGCGGTGGCCATAAGCAATGAAGACACTGGCTCAACGTGTTTGGTGATATGGTGATACAGATTCAAAATATCATAGGGGCCCGTTGGTATGGCCGTGCTTGGGGGGTAATTATACCTGGGTCTGGTTGATCACCAATCCATCCTAAGCAATAGGTTTTGATTTCCGACCATAAGTAGAGACCAAAAGTAGGGACTGTAGACAGAAATCACTGCCCACCCTATAATCGGAGGGGAAATAGGCTGTTAAGCCTTATAATTTGTCCTCAAGAAAAGTGATTTCACATAGATAGCAGGGTAGGTGGCGGCTGACATGCTCGTAATTATAAAAAGGGAATATAATGAAAAAAGAACTTTCCGAGTTAGCGAGGTCATATAAGAGAGGGAGAGAGGGAGAAGGGCAAAAAGAAAAGAAGAAGAGAAGAAGAAGAAGAAAAGGAAAAGAAACCGATGTAGGTGAATTCGACATCGCGAACTACCTAGTCCAGGTATACTTCGTATGTACCTGCTTAGGTAAGTCTAGAGGCCACCTAAGTACTTAAGTAAGTACATAGCCACAATACCTAAGCCACAGATCGAGCTCAGGGTCACGCATTTCTCCGACTCCGAACAAATACCTACCTAGGTTAGGTAGACTCTGGAGCCCCATAATGGCCGAGCCTCTAGCTATCTCCTTTAGGCATAGTCACCAATTGCAGTTAGCAAGAAAAAAAAAAGAGTCAAGCTCCACACGGCGAAAGAAATTCTTGGGCTGCCAAAACCTTATAATCCGCAAACCTGCGTGAGCACAAGCAGATTCTGGGCCCAATTGACCATACAAGCCGAGGGGGAAGGCACATACTCAATCAAAGTCGCATACAGATCAGAAATCGAAATGTCGAGAGGAGCGCCGCGTGGACGCGGCTTTGGAGGTGGCCGTGGAGGAGGGGGTGGTGGTCGAGGAGGCGGTAAGTACAAGCCAAGATGACGACGAGCAAATGAATCAACGAGCGAGTGGCTAACACATTCTCTTTTTTCCCACTTCTAGGCCGCGGCGGCTATGGACAGCGCGACTTCGGCCCGCCCGACACCATCCTCGAGATGGGCTCGTTCATGCATGCCTGCGAGGGCGAGATGGTGTGCAGCAGCGTGAGCGCGCAGAACAAGATCCCGCAGTTCAACGCCCAGATCTTCCTCGAGAACAAGACCTCCGTCGGCAAGGTCGACGAGGTTCTCGGCCCCATCAACCAGGTCTACTTCACCATCAAGCCGTCCGAGGGCATCCAGGCCGCGAGCTTCAAGCCCGGCGACAAGTTCTACATCGGCGCCGAGAAAGTCCTCCCCTTCGAGCGTTTCCTGCCCAAGCCCAAGCCTCCACCCGGCGCCCCCAAGGTCAAGAAACCGAGCCGTGGTGGCGGGCGAGGCGGGCGCGGCGGGCCTATTCGTGGTGGTAGTCGTGGTGGGTTCGGCGGTGGGTTCGGCGGTGGACGTGGTGGTCCGTCGAGAGGCGGACGTGGTGGTTTCGGAGGAGGCAGGGGAGGCCCCCGTGGTGGTGGAGGCTTCAGTAGGGGAGGAGGCGGCGGTGGTTTTGGCGGACGAGGGCGAGGCGGAGGTGGCTTCAGCAGAGGAGGACGATGACGATGACGATGATGATACCCTTGGTTTCTGTCACGCTTCTTTCTCTCCTCGGTTGTGTATTTCAAATCACTGTTCATATGGTTCATGCGGTACGGGAAATCGGCGTTTAGGATCGGTTCGTTCTCTTGCCCCCCTTACCACCACTGGAGGGTGCCTTTGTTTCAAGAAAAATTTACAGGCGCTTATACTCGCCCCTACGTCGGATTTGCCGCTCCTGTTGCACAATCATAAATGAGTACCATAGCCATCATGCGAGGGTTGAGAACTGAAAGTGGCTTGGTAAAATAGTATGTTTTAGTACATCATAGGTGAAATCCGATGAAACTACCATACACCGTTCTATATGGCTCCTCATAGGTATTGGCATGTCAGCTAGTACTCTTGAATATCTATTAGCGAGCATGTAAAAAATATTCCTAGAAATTGCAGGTGTGGTTGTCTTTCAAAGCAAGTACATCGTAACCCTTGTCTCCTTGCTAAGATCTTTCGCGGTATTGCTTGTATCATGGCGCATTTCATGAGTAGTCCGCGTATTCCAATCCGTCTGCCTCCTATACTGCTTCTCCCCCTCATTTCGCCGATATAGGCCTGAATACAAAATCATTCTCAAGAGCCAAGGGCTGTCCCACGCTCTGTATGTCGCACATATAAAACTCACAAAGGGTATGGTAGACGAAAACAACAACAGAACACTCCTGCGTATATAAGCAGAGTGAAGGGCAACTGACGGGAACCAACGCAAGAAGTTAATCTTAGATATAGTTTGGTGCGCTCATAAAATGACATCCCTCGATTTTCTGTGCTATAGCCCGCAGGGGAGGGGTATCCTTTCGAGTGGATCGAGATAAAGCAAGAATATTTGAAACCACACAGTAAGGCTACGATGGTGTTTTCTCAGCGCTGTTGTAATCCCTCTTCTGGTGTGTAACGCGATATCGAGGGGGGTCTGAAGACGACGGTATTAGGGTCGATACATAGTTGAATCATCGCTGTCGAGCTCTCCGGTTGGAAGTTGGCAAGTTCCCTCAACCATGGCTGGTCTAGTCGTGAAGCTAGACGCAGACGCAACTGCCTTTATAAGTAACCGCAACAATCGCAAGCAACCTAATACCATTTTCGATCTTGAATCGTCTTTAGATCAGACCATCGGCGTTCCACCCGGGGTGCTTCGTGGATACTCGCCTGGCACGTGGGGTATACTATTATTCCGTTGGTTGCCCGGTCGAGCTTGACCGTTCTGCAGCCCAAAAGTGTCACTGCTCACCGCTCGCGGAGCCTGCTTTAGAGAACCATTTGTCATATTCGCTTGCATGCGCTCATCCCTGGATACAACGAATCCATCCACACGTGATGCCTGTTGAGCACTGGATGAGCTGGCAAGGCTAGATCCTTCGCTGAGGCTTGTGATACTAGCTCCTGAAGTCTGAGAAAGACCAACCGGGACAGGGCCTGCTACGACAATTGGGGCCTGCGATGACCGGCCGGAGTTAAATCTTTGCAGTCCTAGTGGTTCGCCACTGTACGGGTTCACACCGTCCTCTCTGGCGGCATAGTCTACAAGGGTGGCATGATTTGGGGCTTGATCGATTCTCACGTTTGAAGTGTTCCCGTATGACTGACCAACAAGCTGTGAATGATAGGTGTTGGGATAATTATTACCGATTCCGCTTCCAGGAAGCGAACCGGCGGCTGCGATTATATCGTGATCTGGATTGGTGCCATTTATCGGTGCTTCCCTTATAGGCGTCTCGTTGTCTACAAGCCCGGCTCCTGAACTGGTGGGAGATAACGGCACAAGTAAGCCCCGTTGAGCATTGACCTGGATATCGGATGGGAATCGCCCACCTGTATGGGATTTGTTCTGGAACGAATCCTGGCGAGAACTTGGAACGGAAACCGCTGGGTCGGCCGAAAATGGTACCTCGTCTTCTTCATCGACCACACCATCGCTACTTACACTACGTTGGGAGGAACGTGAATAGGTACGGGCGTGACCTCGAACGAAATTGCTAAGTTCTTCGGGTGACTTCTCCGTGAGCGCCTTGATATCCTCGTACCAAGCCATCATGGTATCGTGACTCTCGGCTCTGAAAACCCACGTGTGCCCACGGTGCATTGTTCCGGTTTGCCTTCCTTTAAGTATGAACTTGCTGGAAGAGCCTCCCTCTGTTGAGTGGGAACCAAGCTTCTGTTCCGGAAGATAGAGTGACATAACTGGAGCTCCGGTCTTGTCTGCAGACTTGAACTCGTGGAGATGGGTCGGGGAAAGCACGTACCTATAAGCTTGTTAGCACTATTAACGACATTCGTAGATCTTACATACCATCCCGCTGTGTAGCTCTTTAGATACTTGCTCTTGCGCTCGAGCAAGCCAGCTCGAATCTCTTGACAGGCGAAATGGTCCTGGCCGGGGTAATGAATATGCTCCACAGTCCTGATGGGGGTCTCGGGATCCACGAACTGGGAATCCCTCTGTATAAAACTGATCCACTCGCGATCTTTGGACATAGCAATAGGACCGGCCCGGAGATCGTCAACTGTATTGTAGCCGGCATCCACTTCCCTCTTAAGGATTCCGGCATAAGCGTTGTATGACTTCTGAATCTCACCAACGACGATAGATTCGAGTTCTCGGCCCGAAGCCTCCAAATTCAGATAAGCCTGAAAAGGGAAGAAAGTAAGTCATTGTTTCCTGTCCTGTTGCTGGAGTTGAAAGATCTCACATACCTGATGCAGGTAGTTCTCCTCATCTAGCTGTCGCTCCACTTGTCTGTCGACGGCCAATCTCAAAAGGTAAGGATCTTGCTTGCCAGTTGTTATGGAAGGGTCTACTTCGTTTTGCCCTATAACCTCCTGAAGAGCCTTGACGGCTCTCCTCGTCCCTTCCATTTCCTTTTCAACGGAATTCTTGAAATCCCCAGATAGGCTTTTGATCTCTTTCATCTTTTGATTGAGGTCACTTCTCAATCCAGTCAAGGCTAGTATGACGTCCCCCTCAATTTCCTTGGCCTTATTTGCTTCTAGGATAGCTGCCTTGTGGTAGCCCCTGAGTATCTGCAAAGCCTCATCCAGACCACCAGAGGCTAAGAACCCAGGCGGAGTGGAAATGTTGTTGCAGACGTTAGCGAGCTTGAGCAGTGACTTGGAACGATGTTCATAGTGGTTCTGTATTTCCCTGAAATATGCGATGAGGTCCTTAAGAACCTTCCGCCAAGCTGATATGTGATATTGCCATTAGCACAAGAGGGAAAGAAATCCGCATCCAGGCTCATCACATACCTTGGAATCTCTGGGCCAGAAGTTCGGTGGGTGCGCCCGAGGTAGGAACAGGACAATAAAACACACTGTGTATTTCGTCTGGTTCATGCGAGCTCTGAAGTGCTAGGCTCCTCACACTACCGGCCTTCATGCTTCTCCGACTTCCGCTTCGCTTCAAGCTGGCGCTGCGACGCAACGAGTTCTTCTTCTTAAGGGTATTACCTCTCGACAAGGATATTCCATGGATGCTCGGGCTATCGCCAGTAATTATCTCGGATCGCGAGGAGATGGAATTCGCGCGCTGCACATTGGGGCTCTGCGGCCGCTGTTGCTGTTGATGGTGGCCGAGCGGGTGCTGAGCGGCAGAGGGACCATCGATGACGGAGCTCCCTCTCACGCTAGCGTCCCATTCCTCATTGAACTTGGGCTGGCGAACTGGGATCTGGAGGTTATCGGCAGGAACAGGCGACATGATGTGAGTGTTGGCCAGAGTGTTGGATAAGGTCTGATCCTCGACAGCCATGTCTTGTGTTGGGTAAGAAAAGTAACTCGCGGAGAGAGGTCGCTGATGTGTAGCTCCAGCAGCAGCTGCGAGGCCGACTCCATCGAAGGAGGCGTGATTGAGATTAGGGTTGTTTGCCGGGGAGGTCAGTGGTTGGGTCTGGGCCGACGACATGATGCATCGATACAACCGCCTGCTTTAGAGATCGGGATCGGCTAGCCGGCTCGTCGGCTTGACCAAAGTGGTGTAGGCTGTAAGCTAGTGTAGGTGGTCGACGACTGGCGTGGAAAAGGTGGGTTAGATCCTGAGAATGGCAGGCATCCAAATTCGGGCAGGCGGTCAGAAGGCGGTGTATAGAATAGAGTTCGCGACGGAGGAATGACGGACGATCGCGCAGATCGTGGATGGTTGCTTCTACAGTAATGAAAGTCGAGATTAGATCAAAATGTATTGTTGCTTAGGCTAGGGACTAAGTAGCCTAGATAGAAGCTACCAGTTAGCGAGAGTGTGCATGTGATAATGGCGAGGTTATGTGCGACCACGATGTTTTGTAAGCGGCGACGACGACGACAATATCCAAACAATGATTTCTTGAGCGTGAGGTAGGTGTCCAGTATAGATCGGACGGCAATGCTTGTGGGAGATGCTATAATGGATTGATCGCCGACGCACCTCTTTGCGCGCGCTCTTTGTCGCAGCGTCGCAGCATCAACCTGGCAACCGTGTGCGTCAAGAGGGCTGGACCGAGAATAGGGGTAGACCAGAGTCAATAATTGGGCAGTTGATGTGAGTTATACCGATGTTATCGCTGTGCATCAGAATGTCAGGAAGTCTCTGCACACTAAACAGCCAAAGCGCGCATGTGAATAACAAGTGGCAGTATCTCAAGCCGAGACTTGCTGTTTTTGGTGGTGGATGGTAGTGTTGTTGTTGTTGTTGTTGTTGTTGTTGTTGTTGTTGTCGTCGTTGTGCTGGTCCAGGGCGGCTTGCGCAATGATATGCTTGGAGCATCTCTCACCACGATGACGAGGAACCTGCTGTCGTCATCAACCACACTAACCTCTCTTCTGGCTGGTGAGACGTCGGCGCCGCCTCCCCCCGCTAGCCAAAAGCCGCTGTCTCCAGCAATGTTGGCTAGCTAGCCTAGCGCCATCCGTTTCTGGTAATCCCCACTGTACAAGGGGCTGTGGGTAGGTTGTCTTTCAGGTGCGTATCGGCCATGGCCGCGGCCAATGCAGTGCGGGGCTAATTGGTACAACACTTCGGCACCATGCTATGACGTAGCTGTATACCTACCTAGGTGCCCTCCATTCGTGCGCAGAATGTCATTCCCCACTTGTTCATGCTGGTCTCAACGAGACCAGAAAAAGGATCTATCACAACAATGATGCTGTGCCCGGTTTCGTTCCTTCTGCAACACTTCCCCTTGTCTTACAAACAATATGATGAACAGCCGGGGAACACCACCTTCACGGGCCTATACACAGCGCGATCCTAGCTCTGCTATCCGAGGTGCATATCTACTAAGCAATCCACAAGGTCTTGGCATGTTTGTGCAGGAGAAATTAGTTAGCATGACTGGAATTAGGTGCTGATACTAATCATGGACATGTCTGTCTACAATAAAGGCACCTGAGTTCTCTAATATGATGAGCAATGGCCAAGCCATATATAATTTCGTGAGGTCGACTTGTCTAAAAGGCCTCAGCTTCTCAACAGCTCACGAGCATGCACGTAAAGAAGTACCTACTTGTAGTACCTACACCGAATCACCCCTATAGGTAACAATCCGTTAATCATGATATTATTGTATTCGTTTTACACTAGTGGCGCGGGTTGCAACCCCATAAAAAACCACTTCGCCTAAACCCGCTTCTAAGCCTGCACCTCTTACTGTTCATTATCAAGAGCCTCCGACGCCGTGCCATGTAAATGCAATCATACACTTGATGCTCTAAGATCTAATCCCACCTAGCCCCTACGCACAGTTTATGCTTGATCTATGACTTATAATATGTGCTATTCTGATCCTATTCCTCGACACCACCCAAGATTCTGAAGCTGGAATCATCTCTTTCTTTTCTCCGAAACGATGCTTGCCATGGCATTAGCCGGATCTATCATTATCATGCTGTGATACCGCCAGCGTGGCTTGTAGTGACCTGTGTCTTCCCCTAGAGTTCATCTATACTAAGAGACGGATCCGGTCTCCTCTGAAGCCGAGGATACAGTCTTGAACCTGCCCTTGCGCCGTGGCGGTGGTGCCTTGGGCGGAATCTTCTTGGGTGGGCTCCCGTTACCGTTCAAGTGTTGCACCGTAGGCATGCACGGGTTTCCATATCGGTGTTTGGGCACTTCGGGGGGTATCTTCTTCGTCCTGTCAGGTATTGGTGGTGCTGCCTTGGGTGCGAACACGTTCGCCTCGGTAGAGGATATGTCCAATTCAGCCCCCTCCTCTGCTTTTCGACTTCGTGTCTGCACTCCCGCCTTCTCCATGGCTCCCGCTACATCGACAACGCTAATGTTACTGGCGGTATCTGTGGGCGAGAGACTAATGCCAAGAGACCTACGGGCGATCTCCCCAGGGCTATTCACATCCTCCAGAAGCCACTTGACCTTTTCTACACGGTCTACGAGCCGCAGTGTCGTCTCGTCCGCCGCTTCGAAATGCGCATTCCCCACCCCCGCTAATAGGTGCATAACCTTCTGTATTTCCTTTTTCTTATAATGCGGTGGTTGACTAAGCGGTGTATGCGCAAGCAAAGGGTATAAGACTCGAAGGTACGTGTGTCGTAAAGACGTCAGCTCGTTTGGCAAGTCCAAAAGGTTGCGGATGATGACGTCGAGAAGGACGTGTAGGTCATTTGTGTAGAAGTATTCGTGGGTAGCTTTCGTAGTAAATAGGAGATAAAGTAGCTTCAGAATCAGCAACTGCATCGATGTCTCCGTTTCGCGGTTTAAAAGAAGTATGAGGTTCTCGCCGAATGTCTTGTAGTGTGTCCCGTAAAGACTTAGGCATTTGACGACTCTGTTGGTCAAGGGAGCGGCTTGCGAGGCTGGATCAGCGACGGCTGTGGCAGACGCAACCATGTACTGCTCATTTAAAACTAGCTGCCGCAATGTGAGACAAGAGCTTTAACATTCGGGAGTGGCTATAGCGACGACCTACTAGTACTCGAATGATGGGGTAATGGCACGGGTCGTTGACGTCGTCGGAAAGAATCTCCGTAAGTTCGAACAGGTAGTTCACAAAGCCGTCGTCAACGTGCATGAGGTCCTCGACGCGCAGCTTTTGTATGCGTGACATCTCATAGATCAGCTCCAGCAGTAGCCTGTGCAGAGAAGGGTCGTGCTCTTTGCGCCCGTTAATCAGCTCGATGAGTCGATGGAAACAACTCTCCTCGATCATTTTTCGAAACGTGGTTTCATTTGCCCTCCCATCGAGAAGTAAGAAGCTAGCTATAGGATACAGATGCGCGGTCTCGTCGTCTTGCAAAAAGCTATAGATGATCTGGGTGCGCACATAATCCGGGTTGGAGATGAAGAGGCTGCCCTGCAGGAGATGCTGCGAGCAAGCCGCCACGTCGTCTTCGGAGAGGGCGAACTCGGTACGGCATCTCGAGGCGAGGGACAGCCATGTGCGCAAGGCGTTGTCGATAGCTTCGTGGGCATGGGCGGCACAATGTGTAGCGACCACGGCGGAAACGTCTGGGACGAGACAACCATAGCGTTAGTGCCGGTGACCTTGGGAGAGGGGATCCAAGTCAGCAGGGGTGAGGGGAGCATACATACTATGCCATAGCTGCTCCTCGTTTTCTACGATGACATGCTCAGCCATGGTGTTTGCAATGAAAGCTAGCCAGCGGGATGGGCTAGTGGCCTCATTACGAAGAGCGAGAGTTGCGCATATGTATGTCGTTGTCGCTGTCGCTGCCTTTGGCAACACCAAATCGAGATGAGAGGAGGAGAACCGACACTAGCGCTACGGGTTCTTTATCATGGAGACTCTGCCGCACGTGTTGGCTTTGTCGGGCGAAGATTATAACGTGGCATGTGTTGTGTCGTGTGAGGATTAAGATGATTCGCAACTGGCACAACATCCCCCTCCTAAAACACGAAGAGATAGGTACCGAAGTGTACACTGGTTGGTACCTAGGTACCTATAGATAATGTACTGCAAAGACCCGGGTTAATACCCACTTTTTTCCGAATGCCATGCCTACATGCGTCCTCGTTTCTACCTCGTGTTAGTAAGGTACCTACTCGTGCGGTCCTATGGGCTACCTGCATGTACGGAGTAAGTACATGTATTATATACATAGTAGTGGGGCGATATTGTTAGAATGAACTGCCAGGTATAAGCCCCAGGTTCTACGCAAAAGATACAAGAGACACTCACGTTACGTTTTGTGATATAACTATTCCTGTATTAGTAACAAGTGCCACTACTATCTTACGTTAAAGATAAAGTAAGCATGTTTGAAGAACGCATCGCTACTAATACTACACAGCCAATATACCTATACTGATAGATTGTTCAAGTTACAATTAATCGGATTGGTTGACGGAGGCCCCTGGCGAGCCCAGTGCAATGTTATATTTCGAACAGCCCAGCAAGTCCGTCTAGCCCGTTTGTATTGTCTGCATTGGTGTTTGTACCTGTTGTTCCATGGTTCATGGTCTCCGGTGCCGTCATAAATTTCTGCGCCATCATACTACGTGTCGGCTTTCGCGATGTACGTTGCGATGACGGCAATCCGATGCTCTTGGACAGCTTCCCCATTTCCGAAACGCTGACACCCTTGAGATCACGTAACAGCTCTAAGACCATAGATCTTTGTCCGCGGAAACTGGTAGCACCTTTAATCATGAACTCAATGCCCTTATCCACTTCCTCTGCTTTCATATTCGGGAGTGAGACCAGTATGTCCCGTGCTGTTGTGCTGTGATATCTGTAAGAGACCACAATCGTAGCAATGAGAGATGCCAGTTCCTTCTGTTGCTCAACAAAATAAGGATCGTGAAGCGAACTGACACAAGCCATTATTATATCTCTTGATATATATTCGCGAATAGCCGCCGCCGTATTGGCAGGAATCCATGGATTATCAAGGTTCTTGGCTTCTGTGCTCTTGTTTGGCGTGTTGGCGTCTACTATCACGGTGTCGAATTCAGGGACAACGTTTTTCAAAACGCGCAGCATGATACTGCAGCATCTTGTATCCTTCATCCCGATCACACGGGTACAGAAGATGAGCAGGGGCTCTACAATAGAGGAGTGCATCAAGCAGAAGTTTCTTAAGGAAGGATATTTTTGGAAGTCTTCGTTCGAGCCTTCTTGGTCTTTGGTGGCGTCTATGCTCGCAAAGTTAGTACAGACGACACGCAAGGAAAGGGCTAACTTACTTTTCCGAGCAGGATCCAGGAAATCCGCCACTAGCATCACAGACGTGTACGTCAATTGTCTGAGTATACTTTCGTTTTTCATCTCCTCTGTCAAGTCATCTCCCGCAGATTTAATCGCTTGTTGCTGACCGAGTTTCGCCCATTCATCGTTCACCCTGGCGTCCATCTGTCGAAAACATGCTTCAAGTATAGGGGGAAGGAAGTGATCTCGTAAGGGCACGGGACAGTTATCAACAAGGAATCTAACCAAGTTAAGAAGATTTATCAGCTGATGCGCCGATAGACTGGAAGTCTCGGCAAGAAGGGCGTGAGCTAATGGGCCTGGGAGCTCGCTGAACCCGTAGAACTGTGTATCAAGCCGTGTCATGCAGTAGATGATCGCATAACACGACTCACGGACAAATCGTATGGACCCGCGGATTGTCGAGGCCAGCCCTTCAAAAGTATGCTTCTTCTCTAGCACACGAGCATAGAATTCATCCTTACTGCCTTCAGATATGCCAGATTGCCAGAAGCGATCTGTAAGTATTCGACCTACCATAACCCTCATCTCTGGTGGCAGGACTGTCCAATTATCTGGAGAGTGTGAAGCATGGGCGCAACTGCGAAATTAGCATCTAAACGCCCTTCCTTATATGAGTAACATTGACCTACCTGAGAAAATTAAGGAGCTCCGGCAGGATGATGGGGAAATAGTCCTGCCACAAAATAGACGATACTTGGAAGGGCTCTTGGCCCTTTTCGACTTTGTCGACAGAGCACGTGAGAAACGACTTAGTCAAGCGCAGGGGTATGCTCTGGTGAGGTGTAAGCTATTTCCTTTGTACCAAAGATGAATGGAACTTACAGCTTGCCGTGCTTCAAGCTCGGTTTGCAACGCCTTGCCCTCCTCATCGAGCTCCACGGAACCCCAATCTTGAACATCGTGCAATCGCTTACGAATTACGTATCCTTGAGCTTTGTCTAACCCCATGAGCTCAAAAAAGCTGACATGGGAGCTAAGGCACTGTTTTAATCGGGGATCTCGCCACTGTGTCCTTATGGGTTCGAGAAATCCTTGGAGCCTTTGTATTTTTGTGGTCTGGTCGAGCCGACGGGATCGGTGGCTGCTAAATTGTCAGCGGTTACTTAAGAAGAGTGAGAATGGCAGTACTACATAATAGTAAAGAGGAAGGTTTGGTACGTGATTTGGCGCTTTTCATCTAATGTGCCAGTCTCAACCATTTCATTAACCTTTGTTGCGATTTGATCATAGACATCCTATTACTGTGATTAGTAGGCAAGAGAACAAACTGAGTGTCATTAGACTTGCCAGTAAATGATCAGGCATTTTAGCCGCGAGTCTCTGAAGCTCGACCATACTTTCTCCTTGGAGGTCCTTGATTGCATCGCTGTAAAGCTTATAATCGGGATGCGTCGCTGGCCACGTAACAAGAATATGTTCAAGTACTTTAAGCATAAATGTCGGGTTCTTGTCAAGGACGGAGGTAGAAAATGCTACGAGAAGTTGTAATATTCGCTTTCGTATGAGAGGATCCTGTGATGGTCAATGATCAATCCCGAAAAAGAAAAACGCAGATTCTTGGAACAAACCTCAAAGGTCATCTCCAAGAGACGATTGCACCACGCTTCTAAGCTGCTTTCAAGAGAGCCAAGTTCCTGAACCAGCCACGGATTAGTATAATGTAGAGCAACCTTGGAACTGACCTACATCCTGTTTGCCATTACGCCCAAGACCAGCCCGCCATTTGCTATAACCTTTGAGGGCTGCCTCAATGACTGTCGCCCGCGCATCGACCCGCAGAACAGGCTGGGATACTTTTGAATAGTTTGCCACTGAAAATGGTCAGCAGGGCCTGGGGGGCGAAGGGCCAAGATTCTCACTGTCAAGAGGCGGAGAATCATCATAGAGATGGGCTAAGACATTCTCAGTCTGACCAAGTATATGCTGCATTGCATCAGATACCTTGAGATAAACGATGGTTTCAATGACCTGTGAAGCATAACGGCGGTAGTTGCCCAAGAATAAGTGTCGTTCAGGGAAGGTATCGGTATCCTCAAATAGAAAGCGAATAGTCGGATCTTCGCTGTCTTCGGGCAGACTCTCGTATCGAATTAGCCTAGTGCTACAAACTTCCAGGAGAGGTCCAATCACTGCAGCCGTCGCCGCGATGTTCGGACCCATACCATGATGGTTCAATAAACGACACCAAGTGACCAGGACGGGAATAGAAACCACTAAGCTTTGGTTTTGAGTAATTATAAGAAGTAATTGCAGAAACCCCATTAAGTCGACTTTCGATGGATCTGTTAACGCCGAGAACCGTCGTTCCAGGTAATTGCCTAGATAAGATATCAACTAACGCAAGAGTCAATACAGAACCAACTACATTATAGTTATCTACACACCTCAGAAAGCTTCTTAGACAGCTGGTACTTGTCATCGTCTAGGTCTTCTGGGTCGACGGTAGACCACTCAAATAATTGTCTGAAAAGCGTGACGTATTGGGTATCAAATAATGGAACTACGAGTTCTAGGAACTCATCATCATCAAAGCTAGTACGAGAGTAGAGAGCGTGCAAAGCTTCCAAAGATGCCTATTATGTTTAGTGATCGAAATTGGGCTAATCAAGATAGGCAAACGTGACCAACCTTCTGAACTTCCATGTGAATGGCGCGGAGACCCTCGCAAATGACAGGTACAGCTCCTGTCATAGCAACCGATTTCGGAATAACCCATGGCACCAGAGTGTACATGACGGCGAAACCGCGGACGGCGCAGCTGCGCAGGTCTTCGTTGTTCTGGACGTCTCCAGACAAGCATTGGCGGAGCAAGTCAACTATTCGTGCCAGCCAACCCTCGTCCCCGGAGCGCACCTCGGGCCCTGCTTCCCGGTTTGGGAAGGCTTCAAGAAGAACTGCAACAGGCGTGAATATCTCGACCGAGGCTTTACTAAGGGTCCTCTCGCGGAGCTGAACGACCATGTCATCGCCGTTGAAGATGTCGTCCGACAAGGTTTCCAGGACGGCTAGCACAAACTCCTTATGCACGGCAGAATCGGGTACTTGCCACAGCTGGACAAGAAGCGAGTCCATATCCATCCATTCCGTTCCCCAGCTCCTCTTGGCGATCTCAACCCATAGCTGAGCTATCTTGTTTCTCAGATAGACAGGGTCCCCCTTTGCAACATCACGCGACAGTGCCAGCATCCAGTTGCGCAACGCCTCTGCCTCATGAGGAGCGTAACTAGCCCATTTATGCTTGATAGCGTGCTCGAGCAGGGAGAGGGCATAGTGCCTGACCACGGGAGATTGACTCTTGTCAGACGCTAAACGAAAGCCGTGTGAGGGAGCTTCTGGGCTATCCTTGACCGACTCGAGAAAAGCCTGGGCGTCCTTACGCTGGTCGTTGGAGGAGTACGGGTTGTACACAACATCGAGAGCCTGTTGGATTTTAGGCAGAACTTCGAGATTTTGAATACCGTCAGGTATGGTGACAACAGCCCGACCATCCATCCCCATACCTCCATTGATCGGCGGCGCAACCATGGCGGCGCGGGGTGGGGAGCGGGAGCGACAGTGATAGCGAGGGCGACGGCGACAGCAGCAGCAGCAGCAGCAGCAGCAACAGCAGCCGTGGAGGGGTTGTACGATCGGCCGATGGCAACGTTGGAGGGGCGGCGGGCGGACTCGTCCTGCGACTTTGTCTTAGATATGAATCATCAGGCAAAGCGTCATGGCGTGGCCGCGTGGGCAATAAAGGCTGGAATAAGAAGACGAGAATAAAGAGAACCGGACAGCGGCAAAAAGCAGGCAAGGTTGCATATGTGTAGTGTTAGCAAGATCAATATTAGTATACAACGACGAGGTCACGATGAAGGGTGCCCCGAGGTTTTGGTTTGGGTAACAAGCAAGTGGGTAGAAAGTAGAAATGGGGAAGGGTCATAGAAGATTTCGTGGGGAATGATGAAGTTTGTCTGCAAGACTTCCCCAATGTATTTTCAAGGATTGGTCGAGTATCCAAGGGGGCATTTATTGATACTTGGCTTGGCTGTCAATGCACAGAACAAGCTAAAAAATTAGTACCTATCTCTACACCTAGGTGTGCCTAATTACAGGCTCCCTAGGTAGAGCTACCTCCCTACCTCAAGTACGTATACAGATGTGTAAGGTAGGCAGGTACGCTACCGAGGCTTAGGTACCTACACGTAGCTTTGATACTACCTAAGTACCTAGCGCTCCAAGGTCCTAATGCGTAAATATGTACATCCTACCTATTGTTTAGACAAAGCATTGTACAATCTTAGATGCGGTATTGTATAAGCTACTTGGCCATGTCAAGTATCCAAGCCGCAAAAAAAATTACGCGACGCGACGGGGAAATCCCAACCTCCCACTTGGATGTCTGTCATTTAACAGGGGTCGGTTGGTCACGTAGACGTAAATAGCCCACTGCCCAAACTGCGTATTCCTATATGCGAGGCAGCACCCCAAGCATGTGATGCCAGTGTTTTCTGAAACCCCCTTCAGCTCTCTTTAAGGGATATGATATTCCACTAGCAAGTAGCTCAGGTCTTGATAAAACAGTACTAGTACGGAGTTGTAGGCGAGAAGTGCACGACCGTGCGCAACTAAATCGAATTGTGATGTTGTTTCATGAATCCAATAGATTCTATCACGCCGAGAAATCTGTGCTTCCCAACGTACCTGACATTGCTGGATGTCTATATCAAAACTCCCATACACAAAGCAATCGATCATAAAAGCTAGTAGACACACAACGTAGTCGTCGACTGCTATGCTCCATCCTTGGCTGGAAATCGCTGCCATAGTTCATGCTTTTATGTTCCTCGAATTGCCCAAGGACATTGATTTGACAAGAATCACTGTAATCTCCACGAATTTCGAGGACACGGCTTCCGGCATGCATGCAAGACGCCAAAATCAACGCTGACCAGTATATTTGCGGACCAGTGCCCTCCTTACTCGACTGTTTCAGCCCAACAAGTTTCAACCTCCATACACCGCCGCCTATGTTTTCTTCCACGAGCAATTTCGGTGGTCGAAGCATGATACCACCAATTTGGGGGTGAATCGAGTAGGCTCGAAGACAATCATCATAGCTTCCAGTGACCACAACCCTGGATCCATCCGCCAGGGTCAAGGGAAGTGGTAGTATAGCGGTGACTCCTGCTGTATGACCTTTGGTTGTAACTATAGGATAAGGCACAGTGATAACATCTGAATTGCTCTCGGTGCCGTTATTTTGGTCTTTATCACAAAAGCAAGTTGTACTAAGAAGCTTTGAATCGTCACCTCCCGAATATATTGCAAATTCATGCGAGCTCCCTGGTTCGGTATCGTCCGTAGCCTTTTCAGAATCAGCCAGAAGTGGCGAGAATGCTACCGTCCAGGTCTCAAGCGTGTGCGTTATGATTGGGGAGGACGAGGTCTGATGAGCACTCCATGAGTCGTCTACCCGTAGAATGTGAACCTGGCAATCTGACGTAGTGATGGCCAAAAGATAGGGCAAGCCTGGATGCCATGCACATGATAGGAAGAGTATATTCTCATCATCTCCAAGGGGTTTGTGGGTGACCAGCTTGACTAGGGGAGCAGAAGGCCATCGACGGGGCGATAACCGGAAGAAAGAGAGCGTTCCAGTGCTCGACACTGCTGCCAAGACTTCATGCTTGTCTTGACGAGGATGGAAGTGCAAGTCAAGCAGGGCGGACGGATAAGTAAGCGTCTGGACGTGGGATCTAGGCGATGCGTATGACACTTGTCAGGGAGACTTTCAGGGGATACCGAGAAGAGAGAACGAGATGCTCACATATCATGGGCGTTTTTAGCAAGTTGGAATACCACAAGACTTCCGTTCCGGCTTTGAGGCTTCCTCACGACTTCATGGCTGTCTTCGCCGTTCGGGGTTCCAGCTTCATCGGCGGCTGCCGGCTCTTCCTTTTCCAGATTATAGGTACCAACTACAAAATAGTCAGGGTGAGCGGGACAGAATTCAATGCAGCTTGGTGGAAGATCTAGGGTGAGATGTCGCGAAGAAGCGATCTTCCGAGTCTCTACTTCCATTAGCGCCAACGAAGCATGTAAAGAACCCAAGGACTGCCTAAAGGTCAAGGTGTACGAGTAGTGTACTCTACTGAACTCAAGTCTAAAATATCATTTTGTGAGGAAAAGCCAAGGAGAGCAGGCAGAGCCAATGGATCCGCCACCATTCGGGAGCTTCCCCGCTATCAAGGCGCTAGGCTAGCGCTGCCATGATCCCAGCATCCCGGGAAAGAGCCTTGTTCTCCTGGGAGGCATTCTACCCACAAGGAGGAAACTCACAAAACTGCTCACACTCCAGAGGTACCTAAGCACACGGGTAAGTGCCTTATGAAATACGTAATCTACTACCTACATGGGTACCTAATGTAAGTAAGTACCCGAGCAATTGGTACCATTGATTTAAGCTTAAACCTACCTACGAGCAGGTACCGGAGGAAGACAGCCAGGGCCAGAAGTAAGTACATGGCATGGTGCTGGGAGGTATGGCACGGGCATCGTTTGATGTAAATGCTTTGAACCACTGCCTTGCACGCATGCTACACGTCACCTACCTTAGTACAGTATAAGTACAATTGAGACTGCGCTCCTCAAGATACATACTGGGGTTCCAAACGATCCAAGTCCTTGTCCATCTACACTAGGTACTCTACGCTATGCTATCTAGCTATGGTATCTCAAGCCTTCAGTTCATACTTGTAGTCAAGACAAAAGAGCGTGTGGACGTCGCATATCAGGCCACGGATATACCCAAAGTAGAATCGTCATCTATAGGTACCCTATCTTTACTTGTCAATTTTGCTCTGAGCCTCTGAGTCACTTAACCCTCTCAGGCATACCATTCTCGGCGCGAGGATCGATTCAAATACAAAGACGCTCGCTCCATTCAACAAGCGCGCCGATAAAGCAGAGCCATGAGTTCTGACGAGTCTGACTTCTATGGTATTGCATATTGACATACTACTTCTTACAATACTCCTTAACACTTGCGGCCTAGGCGACGACGATCTGACTGCGGATCTGAAGAAAAAAGTCGACCAATTCGATGTCGAGAAATGGTGGCAAGACTACGAAACCCTCGAGACACCCTTCAAACCCCGAGCTAGTGGTACATCGGAGAATACTTCACGTCTCCATAACCCCTATAGCGGCGATGAGTATGCATGGCAGCTCACTGAGACCGTTAACGAATTCCTAAGTCGACTGCCCCCGGCCACAACGGAGGGAATTTCGGGTCACTGTTGGATTTGGATCTGCAATCCGTACATTAAGCGAAAGTCTAGGAATGAGGCTGAGAATCAGCGAGTTCCCGGCGGCGAAGATGAAGCACCCGAGGAGAAAGGTGCCGATCTCGCAACACTAATACAAGCTGGAAAAGAGCGACTGCATTTTGCGTCCTCGTTCATCCACGATTTTAGGAAGCCGGGCCTATCAAACGCCCTTATCACACAAGAAACGAAGAAAGCTGGAAAGGATGCCGCCAAGGATATCCTTGGATTAGCGAAGGGTCTTCGTGTGACCTGCGGTAAAGTAAGACACCTACCTGGTCATACGAACTCATCACTAATGGAGGCAGTGGATGCTTTTCTGTACTGCCTTCGAAGTCAACGAGGTCTGGGAAGTCATCGCTCAAGCCACTGCGAAAAACCAGCTGGGAATTGCTGCCAAGGTAGCAACCAAATCTAATCTCGATCAGAGAACGGAGCGCCTTATTTGTGTATATACGGCAGACTTCTCAGACACAAAGGATGTCACTCGCGTAGCCAAGAAGCTGAAGCAACTTGGCCTCGTCAAGAGTAGACCGCTCTATTATAAGCCTGGTCAGTTTATTACTCCATTTGCGCAAATTCCTCGTCCTAATCGCCAAACATAGACGCATATACCTATTTAGGAATTGCATCTGGCAACCCATGGGAAATCAGACCTTCCATATACGATACGCGATCCCTGCTAGGTAAATGAATAACATGTAGTTGTCAGTGGGAGAACAGATGTCGCATCATGACGTTGCATTGTCTTCGCTGGCAGGATTGGCCCAACCGATCTGATACCCATTATTTCTGAATTTGTATGTAGCTCGTCTTAACAAAACGAATCGAACTATCACGAAGACCTCTCCAAAACAAAAAGAGAAAGAAGAGCTAGTTCCTTAGATACCCGAACGCCACCCAATGCATGATCCTAACAATGCAAAAAGAATTGAGCAGCGTCAAGAGCCTTGTTAACACCTAAATGAACCCTAGAGTTCCCCGTGAACCCCATATTTTACGCAACATTTTGGGTGTCTCGCCACCATCAAATGGGATTTACGGGAGGAGCGAACCATTGTGGTATTCAGTCACCTTTCCCTCTCCTAGTAGGAAACTTCATCTCGATCGCCTGGCTTCAATAACAATACGAGCCTATACGCACTATTGCCGTTCAAGTAATACCTGTGAAGTTTCTTAGATCTAAGGAAACCCAATCTTTCGTATAACCTCATGGCAGGTATATTTGTCTCCTCGGTCTCCAGCACTATCTCATCAGCATGACGCTTAGCCATGGCGTCGATAGCTTTCTGGACTAGCACAGTCGCGATACCATTTCCCCGAAACGCAGAAGATACTGCTAACATGGCGATGTAGCCTCTATGCGTGGGCGGGGAATGTGAAGCATGATGTTCGAGCTTGCAGATGACAACACCAAGCAGGGAATTGTCGGCAGGATTCAAAGCCTACGTGGATAAAAAGTTAAGTGGTGAGCTTGTTGATCTCGTAAGACAGAGTCAGACATCGAATCAGACACAAAAAACTTACCATATAGCACAAATGTGCCCACTGGTATAAGAAATACCGGTAGACATAAATACTATAGGGTTCGCTAAGGTCTTTCGATATCAACGATCGGATAGCTGGTAGATACTTTTCCTCGAGGGTATGTTCGTACTGGAGGTATTGTAGCTCTCCGAGAGGTTTAGCCAACTCGACCACCTCTGTAGTCATTGTATGATACGCAGTAACGACGTCGAGGCGGTGTAGAGGCCGTCGAGTCTGCTAGCCCTTGGACGAGTGTTTATATCTTTCAAGGTCTTCTAGCTATTTCTTGGCGAAGAGTACCGTTGATGTCTAGAATGCGCACCGCATGAACAATACGATCGTAAACAATGGCAATAGGGTGAAGATAACACCTAGGTGAGCATGGGGGAAAGGGTGCAAAAGGAGGGAGGTAAACCGAAGCATCGAGTATGGTAAAGAGGAGCAATAACGAACGATGCAGATGCCGTGTAAGCTGAGAAAGAGTGATCAGTCTCCTCCCGCCCACTTTCACATGTGAGCGAGGCCAGACTGCGTTAGGAGGTATATGGTACCAGGCAGTTTAATGGGTTATGTAGGTACATATGGTGGGGTCTTCCTAGTGGACATAGCTGGCTGGAGGCTCTGTCGATTCATCAGCTAATTGGCGGATAGACGACACTCCACTGTGGACAGCTATGGAGACCCCTGTTATCCCTCCACCTACGCATGTAGGTACATTACAGACCGAGCACTACCTGGCGGTAAGTAGGTACGCTATACCAGGATTAGATACGTAGATAAGAATGGTACCTAGGTAGCTTGACGTCAACCCAGGAAGCGATAACAAGTTTCAAAAAGTCAAGAGGGGCCTTGAACCTGTCGGTCAATCAGGGACAGCATGCATCATAGCCTACCCAGCACACAAATTTCGGGATCGCGAATTCCCATGTTTGTCAGGTCGACCCTACGACCCTTCCATCCATCCACCCACGCCACCTTTCTTCTCTGCTCCCGATTCCCGACCTCCGAATCTTTCTTGCCATGTAGAGTCATCTGAAAATGGCCTCTGAACTTCGTCGCCGCGCAGTCGGCGCGGAACCGTCCCCGAATGCGTCCCTCTCCACGCCCCTCTCCACGCCGCGCGATCAGAGCCTTGTGCAACCCGGCGACAAGGTCAAGATTGTCCATCACCACGACAAGCCACCCACGCGGAAGAGGAGGAACACGTTGATATTCTTCTTGGGGAGTCTTTTCGGGCTTATCGCTGCCGGCTTCCTTGCCCAGAGCAATGATCTCATCGAATTCCCCGAGCTTGGCGAGCTAAGCATGGATAGCCTCCTCGACGTCCTGCCCTCAAATCTCGTAGCAGACTTGAAAGACTTGGTAGTACGCTTCAAAACCCCTTGTCTCACCCGCGACATGAACTAATGTATTAGCGAGTGGGTTCAGGTGAATACCGAGTTTATCGAAAGCTCCGATGCCTTTTCTGTAGGCATCAAAGCGCGTGCCGAGGGTCTAGATGTTCACCATCCCATTATCATGGTACCCGGCGTGATTTCCACTGGCCTAGAGTCCTGGGGCACCGGCAATGCGTCCCGGCCATATTTTCGTAGGCGATTGTGGGGAAGCTGGACGATGATGAGGGCCCTACTGTCCGACAAGGAACTGTGGAAACAACACATCATGCTAGATAAGAAGACAGGGCTGGATCCTCCGGGTTTGAAACTCCGGGCTGCTCAGGGGTTTGACGCCACCGACTTTTTCATTACAGGCTACTGGATCTGGAGCAAGATATTCGAGAACCTTGCATCATTGGGCTACGACCCAACTAATGCTTTCACGGCTGCTTATGATTGGCGGTTGTCTTATGAGAATCTCGAAGTGCGAGACCAGTACTTTACAAGGTTGAAGAACCACATCGAAATGGCACATGAGGTTTCGGGTAGGAAAGTTGTCCTCGCCTCGCACAGCATGGGCTCTCAGGTGACTTTCTACTTTTTTCACTGGGTTGCCTCTCAATTAGGCGGAAAGGGGGGCGACGAATGGGTGGATAAGCACGTCGAGGCGTGGATTAATATCAGTGGCTGTATGCTTGGCGCCGTCAAAGATGTCACAGCAGTCCTGTCGGGCGAGATGCGAGATACTGCGCAGCTGAACGCGTTCGCCGTCTATGGTCTCGAGAGATTCCTTAGCAGAGAAGAGCGAGCAGAGATCTTCCGTGCCATGCCAGGCATCTCGTCTATGCTTCCAATGGGCGGCGAGGCAGTTTGGGGCAACTTGACTTGGGCACCAGACGATAACCCCGGCCAGGCCCGTTCGTTCGGCTCATTTCTCAACTTCCGGGCTGGTGGCAATTGGACAACCCCCGAGAAAAACCTTACGGTCTCCACAGCCATGGAATACCTACTAGACACGAGCGATGACTGGTATCGAGATCAGATTCTACGGAGCTACTCCCATGGAATAGCACGTACCACTCCTGAGGTAGAAGCAAACGAACTGCAGCCGCGCAAATGGATCAACCCATTAGAAACGAGGCTTCCTTTAGCGCCCAACCTAAAGGTGTTCTGCTTCTACGGTGTAGGAAAGCCCACTGAAAGGGGCTATTTCTATAGGCCGCCCGACCTTCCGCATCAAACGAAGCTTAATATCACGATCGATACGGGTCTGATCGTCGACGAGATTGATCACGGGGTCATCATGGGCGAGGGTGACGGCACAGTGAATCTTTTAAGTACAGGCTATATGTGCTCCAGAGGGTGGCAGATGAAGCGATACAATCCGGCAGGGGTGAAGATCACAGTTATCGAGATGCCGCACCAACCAGAGCGGTTCAACCCACGCGGTGGACCTAATACCGCCGACCATGTCGATATCTTGGGCCGGCAGACCCTCAACGAGCTGCTGTTGAGAGTAGCGGCTGGTAAAGGCGATGAGATTGAGGATTCAATCATTAGTAATATCCGAGAGTATGCAGACAATGTAAAAATATACGAGGAGGAAATCGCAGGCTGAACAAGCCCTTCCGAGCTCAGGTGGCGCATTAGGGGGTTGGCGGAGGCGGCGGATGACTGATAAAATTACATTTGACGCATTGTATGTTCATTTGGTGGCATATATTTAGACCTGGCACACTTCTTCGGTGTCTGGATAATACCGGGTAAGAGTTTTAGTGGTGTACATAGAAACATGTTTACATATATATATAGACCTACATATGCATTCATCTTGCACATATACCCACATTACCACAACAAAGGTAGATACTGTGAAAAGGCTACTGGGTGAGAAGACGACTAATTCAACATCGGACGCAGAAGGGTTTCCAGTATTAACCCTCGGAAGAAGCTTATCGGGATGTGTGTATCTGCTTACAGATATTTGAAAAGAAAGAGGGAGAAATGTGAGGGGGTGAATAAGTACCTAGGTAAATACGGAGTAAGGTAGGGGTACATCATAGCATGCGCACGGGCCACATTCACCAGTCTTGATTGAAACCCACGCCTTCCTAAGTTTCAAGTTTCTCAGATAGCAAGAACACTCCGTTCCGTATCATATAGCAAGCAGAAGTTTGTCCGGGAAAACATCGCGGTAGCCACCAATATAGACGGGTATTGAGAAGCCGCTACAATGGAGACCAATGGGAAGAGAAAGCACGACGCCTCCGGAGCTCAAGGCGCCAGCCTGAAGAGAAGCAAGGTATTGCTGGAATGACTCTTCCTGTCCCAGGTGGCTTTCAAGATACGTAACTGACTCTACCCACTCATAGGCTGGCAACCAGGGAAAGTGGATGACACCCAGTCACAAGGCAAAAATCGAGGCCATCAAAGGCCGGACGCTCGAAGTTGGAGACATAGGTTTCTGGGTGACCTGTCAAAGGCACAAGGAGATGAGGGCAGCTGACGAAATACTCTCCATATGTGAAGAGGTAAGGAAATCTACTCACGCGCGCGGTCGGGAAATTCATGAGCTCAAACGAGGTGGGAGGGATAGTACGGTCAGAGGCTGTTCGGCGTCAGCTCGGATGTCACCGACGAGGTGACAGAGGATCAAGAGCCCGAGGACATCGAGGCAGCTATTGAGAAGGAGATCGCTTCCATGAAATCAGCGAATAAGCCCAACGATTTTCCTTTTGAGCTTTTGAAAATGAGCGTCGACTGCGTTCTCTTTGTGCGTACACGTGCGCCCGTGGAGCCACTTGTATTGGTCCGCGATATTTGCAAACATGCTGCCACCGCAAAGGATAGGAGCCTGTGGCGATCGCGCTTTATCAATAAGCTAACTCCCATTACACTTACTGGAAAAGCCACGGAGAAGGGGGTGGAGGATGTCGCCAGGAAGGTTCTGTCTGGTCACTTTCAGCTGGTTGAGGGTGAGGCGGCGGAAGAAGGTGACAGTGGAGACGAAACGTGCTCGGTCAGTACATATCCAAAGGACATTACGCCTCTTTTATTACCAACAAATTCGTTTGCATCGCCCAAAATACCGTCTTCGCCTCGAAGAACCGGGCGCATCAGTATGTTGATCTGCAACTGACCGAGCTGAACAGTATGCCATCCGCCCTACGATACGAGCGCATACAACACTAAAGCGTGCCGATGTTATTGACAAGGTTGCCAATATGATCTCGAGGCGCCACAAGGTAGATCTCAAAAGTCCAGACAAAGTCATCATAATAGAAATCTTCCAGGTGTGTACTTGTGCGAAATATAGTCTTAACATAGACTGCTACTGACTAGTTTTCTCAGACATTTTGCGGCATGAGCGTTGTTGGTGAAGACTGGGAAACCTTGAAGAGATATAACATACATGAACTGTATTCAGCGGCCGCGAAGTCAGCAGCTGACTCTATGCCAAAAGAGCCGGCAGAAGGAAAGGGGGCTGGTGAAACCCAGCCTATGGCTTAAGCTATTCCCGCATGTGACAATTCTAGCTCTTTCTGGTTTCATAACGGGATTTTGACGTCCGCCGTAGTAATATGTTCGGAACAAATTTTGCTACGATACGGACGCTGTATCAACGGTAGCTTTACGTCACAAGGTTGTAACGCAGACCCTAACAAGTGATATCGCACGAAGACCGGAGGAAGTGGATAGATACACCATGGCCTTAGACGAGAAATGGTTTAAAGATGATAAAACGATGACTATATAGTTTCAAACTACATAGTGATCTTCTTTACATCCCTCTGTAAGGGTATGGTTGGTTAGCTATCGATTTGATTTTCCGGCTTCTTATACTCGGCCAGTCAGAGCACACAGCTTTACCAGTAGATGAAGTTGATGTTCATCACACTATGGTAAAATTCTAAGATCTTATAAAGTATACAGTCGCTCCTCTTGCTGCGATGACATGCCACGCAGTATTTGTACAACTATCCGCATGCAATCATTATGGGTAAAAAGGATGAAATTCCGAGGCCAACTACAACCAGGGTTGGATTCTTTCATCCACGCGCTCCTTTCAAATTTTTTCTATAGTAAGGAAGATGATAGTGCAAAAAGGCACATCAAAGAAGCAACTACCTGGGAGAAATACTCAGGTGTCTCGTCTTACACCAAGAATTAGGAAACCATAGCTCCATTCCATCCTACTATTAATGAATGTCCCTCTATGCAGACGGTACACTACTACTATTATCAAGACTATTAGCAATACAGCATCACAAGCCCATAATATAGGAGAAACCGGGATAAGTTGTCCCTGATATTATGTGGGTTCCGGTGATGATCAGATATGTAGGTGATTGTTACTATAAATTGAAACAGAGGACACTGAAGGAATGAGATGATATTTATTGCCGTTAGTCTAGATTTCGATGCTTTGCCCATCTAACCTTTCAACTTGTTAGGCTGGGAAGAATAAAACGCAATCATAAGGTTGAATTGTCTCGTGCGCTGTGTTTTGTTATGCACCGTAAAACCAGCTTGACTAAACTTAAGAATTTGATATCTCAAACTTTCAACCCGAGCTTCCATTTGCGATAGGCGAGACGGCACTCAGTGACAAAGAGACCTATTACGTTGTTGCAAATTTCGAGACGAATCCAGATCTCCAGTAGACGCAAAGGCCCGTCCAGCACCACCCAAAAGAGTTTCCTTCTTCTTATTAGTATATCATTTAATTATCCTTGCGAAAATGGCCAACCGGGAGAATCCTCATAGGCAAATTAAGTATAGATAAATGATAATGACGCGTGACTTAACCCCCTATATAGGCGATGAAACATAGGGGATCATCTTGAGTGGTGTGGAGAACCTATAGAACTATCAATCATAGATGTAGGTTATATCTTTGTTTTGTGATGAGTCCGTGTTACTCATATTCTGTCCGAAATATACCCTCTTATCTTTCAAGTGAAATTCCTGGGGCAAAGGCGTCGGGAGGAGTATCACATGAGAAAATTTGTGGTAGACATTTGCTTATTCGAATCTAGAGTACTATGAAGTCTTGATACTCAGAGTGCCTATTGATCAAATTGGCCATGTGTTAGGTGTCCTAGAGCCCGCTTTGATGTAAAAGGTGTAGTACTTGCAGCCCCAAACCCCCAAGCAGTCAGTGCACTGGTCATTGTGCTAGGCACCGCTACATTTCCGTTACCGTTCTTCAACTCGAGGCTCCCTTCTCAGACACAATCTCGTGGTCTAATTGTACGGTTAAAGTTTCATCATACCGCATTCTGGGTCTCTAAAAATAATGCAACCAAGAAGGCGATTTTATATTTATATAGGGGCAGCTAAAGAAGTTTTTCACGGGTCCTTTCACGGCCCCAATAGCGAGTATACAACGTCTGCACACACCAAAATTCAATGGAATCGACAGCTGAACGAGCGCCCGACAGAGTTAAGGCCTAGAGGGATGAGGCTTCGTGCGATGTCACTGGTGAAACAAAGAGAATATTCTATATATTCCAATCGATGTCACAAGTATATTTGCTGGGTCTTTCTGCAACAAAACGGGATCACGATATATTGGTATCCATCCCGAGATCCCATCGCATGTTTTCGGTGCCACGAGCCAGCTAATAACCCCAACATCCAAGCATCGAGCGAACAAAAAGCATGTAACAATGAAGGCCAAATAGTTACATATTCCAGAAGCTCCAGTAGTACAGAACGATCGTGCCTCAGTGCCCAATACGATTGGTGAGGCGACAATGGAAATTAGCTCGGACTAGCTCTATCGCTAATGTATGTTTACATGCAAGTATGGATTATTAAGATACGGTCATGAATGCGATCACGACCGCACATGATCTTCAAGGTCAAGTTCTCGAACGGAATTTCACCCGCGAGCTGAGTGCGATTCAGAGCATCGCGTCAAGACGTGACAGTGAAATCCAAGCTTGAATATAGAAGAAAGAGCGGTATATACCGCGTCATCGGAAAGCGAGCTGCATACGTAGTTGCATGGTGCTTATGTATGTAACCATACATGCTCCCCATCAACGTTGTTCAATGCGTTTATCTTAAATAGATGGCACGATGACTACCTTGTTAGAGAGGGGAAAAAAAAAAAGGTGAGTCACGATGCTAATGTGTAAGAATTTACACTTATAAAGCTCTGGAATAGTCCGTCTCGCATACCGAGAAGAACAAAGATTACGACAAAGTGCAGGAACCACGCTTGTTTAGTATTCAGCGTGGCTGTTTATAGTCGGAAAAGACTCGACGAACGCGGTTTAGGGTGTGAATTATAGGTATCGTCCTGCAATTAGTAGCAGTACGAGAAGAAATTGGAGGCCAAGGCCACGAAAATTGGTTGAGCTGGTAACATCTGCAACTTATTTGCGAGGGTTGGCAGTTACTCTCTTCACAAGGAGAGAGCTTAAGAGAGGGGGAGAAAAAAAATCAAGTCATTCTCACGCGACCTATTCCATGTTCCGATACCTTTCCTTGGGCAGAATGATAATTAGTGATGCAGTCTATGCTCTGCAGACCGTTCGCATGCATGAGAAATATGACCACTGGTGAGCTGATGCTGTCGAAGTACACCACCTAGATTGAGATATCCGCGCAGCTACTCTATTCTGGGCCGGCGATATTGTGGACAATCAGTCAATTGCTCGCCTTCAGTAGAACGTTTTTAGTTATTGACCTAACTTGGCATAGATCATGGGTAGAACAGTAAGCTCGTTGTTTTGGCTCATGGCATACGCGTGCATTTTACTGGACGGCTCGACTTGGACGGCTTGATAGACGCTAGGTCCGAATAACAACAAACAATGATAATGACGACAGCAACAAATACAGAACAATCGTGACATATCCATGGTTCTTGGTGCCAACATGTGTTTGTAGTGTAGTGTACTTCGACTTAGTGTTGAATTTGATAGAGTCGTTGTGTTACCGGGAACTCAAATTGATTGATGATGGCTGCAAGCCGAAGAGGAAACGGTTATCTGGGTTTCGGGACTTCCCTTTTCCCAGCCTAGAAGCTAAGGCCTTGGTTGCGTATTTGTCGTTTCTGGTATTTTAAAACTCGCAGGAGGCGGGAGTGGGGACTTGATGCCGGTAGTTCAGTCTGCCCATCAGAACGTCAACCTGTCAAAACCCCATTATCATTCCAAATAACATCACCTGTTGTAACCAAGTTTAGCGTATAAGGTTACTACCTAATACTACACCTTAGAGCAGCATTAAGGGGACTACTGCAAGTTCGGAATCATTCCTGGGCTACTATCTAATACGGGTAGATAGCAACTTCCCATTCTGTATTTGTCGTTACCCCGGACGATATTAATATAGCGCGCCCAGATTGGCCCATTTTCGAGGCGAGTGAGGACAGTTTTGCTAACCCAGCAATTTCCCCTTGCCATTTTGATTGGGAACGGCAATCCTATCTAACCGAGTGTAGTGCGAGGTACGGTACTCCACCGACTACATTTGCTGCATTGGGTCGAGTTTTCATTTCATATAATATGATAGCTGGTGGTGCACTAGTATGATTGGTCGTTTGCCACGAGTCTCGTCGCTGTAAGCACGGAGTTCATCTTGCGCTGCGTGATATACCTCCCCCAAGTATTGAGGATTAGCGATTGATTCATATGGAACTTTTATCTACGTAAGTTCCAAATTCTCAGAGGTACGATTACGGGAATGGGCACCCCAAGTATTATAAGATCAAGTCAGAATCTATGCGGTAATACCAGGCCCCGTCGGTGGGTGTATCTCGCAAACTTGGTATGGATGGTGGACTATGGAGGTCTGGCGAGATGGAAACGGCCAGCCTGTCTACATCCGGTGAGATGTGGTTATTAATACGACAAGTATTGATACTATAGCGGGCAAGCCGCGATCCAGATTCACCTTATTTCCGGTAATGTCCAAAAGGTAATCCCACCAAGAGACCAATATGCATATGTACGCTTTGATTGCTATCATCACTAGTCAGCAGGAGTGGGATTAAAGTTGTCGCCTTGGTCAGTGATGGCGTTGCAACCGTGTTAGACGCTAGGTGGTATGAACAAGAGGGGTCTGAAAAGCTCCAGTCCGCACCGTTTCATTGCAGGGACTGCTTGCCGCAGGAGGCACGAATCATGAGGCTCAAGAGAGCAGCACTAAGCCCTATTGCGACAAATTTAACGAGACGTAAGCCCAACCTTAGGTGGAGTTAAGTAGTGGTGGTGCTGGCTACGGTAGTTGTCGCTACGGGAGACATTCGATTGGCTGCCGTAGATGCTAGCCATAATGCGAAGAAATGATGATGTCTGGAAACCTTCCCTTTTTTCGAAGGCTTTCATCGACGGGATAGGCAGGAATGCTTACTTTGCTCTACACAAGGTTGCATCCACGACCCAGGGATTATGAATGCATCGTATTTTGTGTGTATATTCCTGCCGGTCCGCCCGAACCATACCTGTAGATCTGCTGTACATATCACCAATCTAGGTCATTTCCTGAAGTGTTGCCCACATATGTATATATGTGTGTAGATAGGTACAAGTAGGCAGGTAGATAGATGTAAGCACGCGGCGCGGTTATCGTCAGCCGAAGTTCGTAGTGTTACACGGCGACCCCACTTATACCGTGAGACGCCACGCCGTTGCTTTGAACCGGACGCAGCCTTCTAGTATGACCCGTAATTTTGAGTGCGTGTTTCCTCTTTGATATATATTATGCAAAAGTGTTCTTTTCGGGATCATTATCATCAGCATGGAATGTATAATTATGTACGCAACACAGGATTCTCCAGGTATGGAGCCAGATATTCGTAGTACGGAATAGGGTCCTGAAAGTTTAACAATTGATGAGACCCAGCGGAATGGGCAGAGGTAGAGCTAACCGGCTATGGACCGGGACCGGGCAAGGAGCGGCACGGAACTGCCACGTTACATGGCGTTTTGGAAGCACCGCTATACTCCATTCGGAGTAGAGATAAAAATACTGAAGGGAGCTAATTACAACACTAATATACAGTACTCTGTTGGGTTCGATCAATACGTTATATCTGATCAAAAGTAATGTTTTTTTATTCCTATTTATTTATGTCTATCTATTATTTGTTATTAATGTTATTATTACTACTGTTTTCGTGCTTGTAGTATATAGAATGTTACCTACCTGTGTGAAATACATGCCTAGATAGCAGGAGAGAAGGATTATGTGCAGCCAATACTGGCTACATTTACATTGCCCACTTTCTGGTACTAACTTCGCTCGGTAAGTTCAAGTTAGCATCCCATACCTGGCGTTCATTTTTCTCGCTCTCCTTGTGCGCAGCATACTTAGTACATACCTAGCATACACAACTCTAGGTACTTAGGTACATCGTAAGTAGCTCATATGCATACACGTCTTGGCAAATCTAACGCTCTCGGGAGGCTGTTCCTATTTGGGCAGTTTCGCTTACCGTGAACCAATCATAAAATCTCCGACTCGCTTCTTAATGCACCCTCGTTCTTGACCTAGCTCTTAGCTCCTCTTTGGTATCATGGTCAGCTCATACCACTCACTACACGACATATTGCTGCATACCACGCACACGTCACAATCTCACATTATTGCCGTCGTCTTCGCTATGCTTTACCGGTTTTGCCATGATGTTTTAATGAAATCGGCGACATTCATGACATGCAGCATCCTACTCTCCGACAGCATTACCCTTTCGAGCGTAATACCAGCACAACGACTCCTGCTTTGCTCGTCCTTTTCTACTGCATCATCTAGCGTATACTAGTACTGGTTCTTTCTAGATTGTGTACATCACACTACGTGCAAGGTAAGTGCAATATGGGAGTCGAGGGAACTGCACATTGTGCTACAGGACAGATCTCAGTCGAGTCCCCGTCCCCTGGAGCGGCAAGGAGGTTTGTTGGGTCTGTGTTCGGACGAGTCCATACCATGGTGTACTGTAGTGTAGTGTAGTGTAGTGTAGTGTAGTGTATTCTACTGGTGTAGATCGTGGTCACTCTCCTCTCCCTTTCCAGGCGTTTGTCACTAACGTGTGTACTATACTGGACACAGGATGAGCATGTCCGCATGAATCCCTGGTCCCGGTAGTATTACGTAGTATACTAAGGGACTGTGCACAGATAGATTGATTACCTTGGCTACACTCTGCAGTGGTCATTCACTACTATTAATCTCTACAATTTAGATTGGGAACAATACGACGTACTTTGAGGCAAGGTTTGTCCTTTGATAGTCTCCCGCCACTGCGGCCGCTTGCCACATCCTGACCGCCATACTTGTTTTTGTGTGCTGGACCATGCAACCTCGCTTCTCTCGACCCAATCGTTGACTGCGTCGTCTGTTTAGGCTATCGGCCTTGCAACAAGCCATCGTCATTCTCAAGATGGGTGCGCCGCTGTCCTGTCACAGCTGATATACAAGTCATACACAGCTAATCTAATACCCAGCTAATACGCAATTGACACACACAATTAACAAGCACACACACACACACCAATCTTGTATGTTTACTCTTTAATTATTAGGAGTATTAGGATACAGGCACGTATATCATATGGTATCCGAGGTATGTATACTTATATACTGATGTACATACCTAACTGGTAGTACGTCTGCTACGGGGCACAGGACTCCTATTGTACATCTTACTGTCTAGGTACCTAATGGTATATAGTACCTTACAAGTATGTAGGTAGATACTTGCCTTGACTCGGACCCACTGCTCGCGCGGTCGAGAGCCCACCCGATCTTGGGATCGGCTCTTCAGCTGACGAGCAGCCCTGAGCTACCTAATGTAGTGTACCCAGGTAGTATATACTACTGTTTAATGGGTGCTACTAATACATTGCTTTATGGTGACGGCTTGCCGCGTTATTCTATTCCAGCCCACTGGTTCCGCCGAGATTGGTCTTCCAGAACTCTTCCTCCGGCGCCTTGGCAAGACCATGATTTATGCCGTTGATGTGATGGGTCTCACTTGCTTGTCGAGGGTGGTAGCAGCTGGAGCAGCAGCAGCAGCAGGCACCACCAGACCTAGATGTAGTTAGCCTCCTTACTTACTGCGACTTACTGAGTACTGCCTTAGGCCGCCCGTCTGAATCACACGTCCAGCGCAGCGCAGCTCACTCAGCCAGCCAGCTGTTGGACCATAGTTCCGGTCCCGACGGGGCATCCATCTCTCTGCTCTGCCCGGTCACCTATCTCCTACCTACCTAGTATATGACCTATCCATATCCACCGTTGCCGACAACTCCCGCATACCTATGTATACATACTAAGTACCTAACTTACATGCTCGTGTCCCCCCCTCATATTAGTCCATCGTGACTAAAACTCCCCTAGCCCGCTTGCCCTCTCCCTCGCCTGGTAAATAAGCGAGCGAGCGTGCCATGGTCGTCACAAACGCTTGGCCGCCAGGACAAATCGAGGTTAGCAAGCTGGTGTTTTGTTTCCGCCCGCTTCTATGTAGACTCCGTCGCTGAGTCCCATTCGTCAGACAAGCGATTCGGTAACAGCAGTCCCTTTCTCCTGTCTCCCTTGCCTCCTTTGCCTCCTCTGCCTCCCTCGAGGCATCTAAATTTACCTAAAGCACGCCCAACCTAGCCGCAACGCTGTCAAACTCGCTTGTGGTAGTGTGTGATCTAGCCATTCCCGTTTGCTGTTTAGATCCTCCTGGCCATCCCGTCTGCCTGTTTGTTCATATACGTAACAAGCTTTTCGTCGGTCGCAATGCCAGAGTCAGCCCTCGTTCCCAAGGGATGGGATAAGAAGTTGACAGCATTTCCGTGTCCTTTCCGTGTCCCTCACTTGTTAGCACCGTACTCATTGCAGCCCTGTCAGTAGTGAACTGAGGCGGTTCTAACGCTCCTTGTCATATCTACTGCTTCTGAGCCGGTCGCCATTGGCATCACTGTTTGCGTTGCTGTCACCTTCCCCTTCTAATCTCGGCGTCTTCGTTGTGAGCTGAGCGTAACGTCTTACCTGTTTGCTGAAGTGAAAGAGCAAAGAACCTTTTCAGACCAGACATCTCCCTAGGCTAGCCGTCTAATCACCCGAATCCTCCCCCTTGCGGAGCTTACGTCCCATTTCATTCTCGGCCTATATATATCAAAACCGACATGAACAGTCATGCAAATCATGGGGCGGAATGTAAGGTCAGAACCGGCAACTCCCACGCACCCCTGTGGTATAAACGCAACCCCCCCTTTTGCCTTCTTGTCCTTCCACATTGCCCAGTCCACTAGCTCCATCCCCAAGACGACACAGTCAAAAGGGACTGTATCTGGCGTGTCACGTCCCACAAGACGGCTCCGGCTACCTACTCGCAGCAACGCGCCCTTCGTCACACAACCCGTGCTCTCCTCCTCTGTTACGCCCATGACACAACCTCGCCCGTCCGATTCGGTTCGGGCTATCATAGAGAGTGCCGTTCCAAGCATCAAAGTTGAGACTGTCTCTACAATACCTACGAAGCGGCTCTTAATAGCTTTCAAGGTTAAGCTCGCCGACAAGCGAACCTTGTTGTTGAACTTACTTCCGCCACCTTCGAGGTTACTTCGCTATGAGAAATGGTTCGTACAGTCAGAAGCAGCCGTCGTTGAGTGGTTATTACGAGATGTCCCCCAACAGCAGGATAGGGGCGCTCAATATCTCGACGAGAAGTTTGCTGGCAAACAACCTCAAGGGGGTAGCTCGATAAGAAGACAGGCTGCCCAATCAGATTCAGGCAATTCAGTTGTAGTGAAAGGCCAACTACTCAGCTACCTGCCGACTTTAATCAAGCATTCTTCAACTCCGACGGAGAATGGTTCGGCCTTTGGTTTGTTTGAGCCAACACCAGGCGATCCTATATCCAGTCTGGGAAGCCCTCCAACACCCGCACAACGGAGATCAATCAACTTTCAAAAGGGTCGCTTGATACGGTATATTACTAATGTCACGTCACCAAATGGGAGGTTCGGACAAGCAGCAATAGTGCTCGAGCAATTTCAGGTCCCTGAAGAAAGCCAAATAGCAGCTCGGGAAACCAAGCTGGATTTTGACGGTGCTGACGGCTGGAAGAAAACATTTCATTTCCTTCTCGAAGGCATTCTTAGAGACGGCGAGGACCGAGCGGTGACAATGAGCTACGAGCTGGTTAGGACGATGTTCCACAAGTTTGGTCATTTATTAGATGCCGTTACGACGCCTCGACTTGTAGTTTGTGATGCCGATGAAGACGATATCGTTCTCGTATCGAGATCAGAAAAAGCACAACAGAAACGAGAACACCAAGATCCTGACACGTCGGAAAGCGGCCCAACGGTCAAGATAGAACTACACGATTCTTCTTCTGGGCTCCAGCAATCCATGGGTGAAGACGACGCGACGATTCTTGAGATAACAGGGTTGCAAGACTGGAGCAACTGTATATTTGGAGACCCGTTATTTGCGACCGTCTTCTCGCACACAACCCCTGAATTCGAGCGAGGGTTTCACCAATCACACGAAGCTGGCAAAATAAAAAGCCCAGGCCAAACCAACAAAGTCGAAAAGGAGGAAGACAATGATGGTAGCAGTGGCGACCAAGACGAGGACGAAGAGAAGCAAGATATCGACATCATAGAAGACCCAGACAACGCCCCCACCCGCATCCTCCTCTACGAGTGCTACCATGCGACGGTGGCCATAGTTAGACAATTCTACCGGCCGGACGCCGATAGTAGCGAGCGCGAGATCGCCGCCCGGAGACGTTTAGTGGCAGCGCTAGCGAAGCTCGAGCACGTCGATGCCAGCGAGCCCGTGGGAAAGAGGCATAGACGACCGAGTCGTAACGACTGGCCCGTGAAGCGGCCTCGAGGTGATACCCCAGTTTCATGAAGATCAGAACTAGCTCAGTCTGGCCAAAAAGTGATGACTAGCGCAAGAGACAGGCAGTGTAAGATCTGGAAAAGGGCGATTGCATGTGTATATACATACACGTACTGACGACACGGATGACATCGGTATATTGAATTTAGATCAAACTAGAAAGTAATTTGATTACGGCTCGTGGAGTTTTCCTGTCGTGAGCAGGAATAGAGAAACCCTGGCCACGGAAAGATGTACCTACAATAGTGTGCTCTAATATACGAGTAGATAGTAACAAGAATGAAGAGAAACAGGAACAAGAAGCCCACAGACTATACGAGTGTCGCATTTGTAAGCATTTAATTCCTAATATTAACACCTTACATCTAGGCCGTAGGTATATATATAATATATTCTTGTCTTGGATGATGGATTTATCTAGCATAGCTCTTCAAGACAGCAAAACCTTAATCTCGCCCGTTGTTCTAGGGAACAAAGTCCTCAAGTTCGGCTCATCATTGACGCCGTCTTTACTCTTTTCTCCGTCTTGATCTCGCAACTCGTCAGCGAGCATGAGGAGTTCCTCGGTGTGTTCGAAATCAGCGCAGAACCGCTCGGCAGCTTCTTCCGTGACCTCGCGCGCGAGCCGCGCGTCCTGCAGGTGCTTGAGATTCTCTAGGGCATCCATGATAGCCGACGGCAGGAAGTCGTCAAGGCCTTGGCTTGCACTCGCGAGAGCTGCGGGCTGCGTGGGCTCGAGGGTCGCGATTCTCTCGATATCCTCCCGGGACTCGCTGCGCAAGGGTCTGAAGGCCGAGAATAAGGATGACAGTGAGGATTGAGAGACGAGGAAGCTGTACTGTGATTCCACAAGCTTGGAGGCGTGGTCGGAGGCGGCGGAGCGCAGGTGCGCTAGACGGTGCGATGTGAAGCGCGAGTACGGCTGCAGCGTGGACTGCGCAGCGAGGAGACAATTGAGTAGGAAGATGGAATCGGAGGGCGTGCGGACTTTGCGCGCCATGTTCTCGCAACCTGCTAGAAACGGATCAAAGGATTCGGTGAGGATGGGCTGGAATTCGTCATCTCTTTCTTCCTCTTCTCCTCTCTCTCCTGGTTCATCTCTGTTGTTGCTTTTAGACAAGTTAGACGTAGATGTGTCGAGGGAGGTCTCGTATGTTTGCATGATTGCTGAGAGTTGCTTGAGCGCTTCCTGGAGGAAGTCGGGCGGTGCGAGGTCTGCAGGGGTATGTTGAAATTCACCCTGGAGCGTAGCGATGTAGTCGCGCATGAGCGAGC
Source organism: Xylaria sp. FL1042 (assembly GCA_022495085.1). NCBI lineage: Eukaryota > Fungi > Ascomycota > Sordariomycetes > Xylariales > Xylariaceae > Xylaria > Xylaria sp. FL1042. The sequence continues at coordinate 25,499 of MU380176.1, read as the reverse complement.
GGAACTGGCGCAGCGCCTCAGATTCGAGGCTCGTCATTGACTGTAGTAAGACGGCATCCGTATTATCACCTAGCAATCGCGAGAAGGTGAACTTGTAGAAACCTAACAGATTCGCCAATTTGTATGCCAGAATCGTCTCCTCGTTGGCCTGTATCACCTGTTCGATGCGCTGGCGCAGAATTCGGGCGGCGCCCGACACATCCCGGTCAACGAGCTCGTTGAGCGCCCTGACGGCATCGAACTCGGGTGGACCCTCATCGCCTTCATCGGCCATGAGACGCCAGAGCTCATTCTCCCGTCCTTCCTGCATGCCCTTGGCAATCTCATTGCCGTCGGAGACGAAGAGGACCTCAAGGGCCTCGCGCTCGGATACTGTGGCTGAGTGCGCCCATGCGAGCATGTCGCCCACGTAGCGGAGGGGATCATGGGCCGCAAGCTCGATCGGCTTGACGGACTGATCTTTGGTACCGGATTGGGACATACCCGTCAGCGCGAGGTAAAATGAATCCGAGAGGATCTGTTCGCGGGCCTCGGCGAAGAAATCCAAACAGCTCTGGAAGAGAGAGGGCCTTTCGGCCAGTACACGAAGCGCGCGACGCACGGAGGAGTGGATCTGGGGATTTTCGAGGTTGAGTGTCTTAAACTCTCTCTGTATCCAGCGATAGAGCTTCTGAAAGGCGTGGTTCAAGTTCTTGGACGTCTGCTCCATGACCTCGAGGCCGAGGGTCTGGTTCTCGAAACCCAGGAGGATCTCGCAGTCCTTCCGTATACGCTTTGCCTTTGCCAATACGGCAAAGAACCGGTCGTCTACAGGCTCCGAGGTTAAGGTCAGAGACGCCACTTCGTCGTCGGTGAGCACGAAGTGATCCCGGAAGGCCTTCAGTAGTTGCTGTTTCGTCTCCACATCCTTCTTCTTGGCCATCAGGGAGGAAGCCTCCTCTACCGTGGCTGCGGTTGCCACGTGCGATGCCGTTACATGGCTTTTCATCTCCTGATAGTTCTTGTTGAGCTTGTCGATGGTAGCGCCGATGCGTCGCAATTGCTGCTCATGGTTGCGTCAGCTCACCGCGCCCTCACGGCGGCCTTTGTGAGGCGGATGGTGGACCAACTCACATCTGCCACCCGCCCGAACTCGTTGATGATCTGGCCATTGCTGTCAATGACTTCCCTCTGAACGTCAAGACGGAGCTGTCTTCTGGTCTCTGCACTGTTGCTTATACCGCGTTCATCTAGCAGGACCAAGGCCTCACGGAACTCCGAGTCTGCATATGAGGTTGAGAGCACCGAAGTGACCTTGGATGATATGGGGTTTGTGGCTCTGTTGGCTTGGCCCGGACTTGGGGGCACGCCAGGCGATAGAGGGCCTGGCGATGTGGCATCGCGCGGGGGAAGCTGAAGAAGCCCCAGGCCGTTGGAGGCCATTGTTTTCGTGTCGTTGCTTCTTGTTTGACCTGGGCTTTTCTTAATCTCCTTCTTTTTGTTGTTGTTATGATGATGTTTTAACGTTTGTTTCCCCCTTTCTCTCAACCTGTACCATAATGCAATGTCAATCAATATGTCTTGATTGTCCCTTGATGATAGGACAATGGCCAAATGAATGATGCCTATTAGCCGCTGTCAGCTGTCAGGCCTAGGCAATTGTATGTACCTAAATTCAAGAGGTACATTTACCTGACTCCACTTTAGCCTAGGTGACCTCACTGTGGGTACCAGCCTCGATAGCGATAAGATACATGCGTACATGTGCCTCTGAATGCTTGCCCCGACAAGGTAGCTCTATCTACTGTACCTAGACCAGGCACCGAACCGGTATCAGCGAGCCTAGTGAGCCTCCTCTAAGGTTCAGATGATCAAATCTAAATCTGGACACCTGATTTCCCAGTACCATCTGTGTAGAAGACTAATGAGAAACCCAGGAGGCGCTCCTATTAGACTGTTATTCTCCTTATCCCTTGTTTCCTGCGTGACACGACATTCGTGCTCTGTAGTGCACCACCTCGCAGTGTTCGTTGCATAACACGACAACTTCGTCTCATTTTGCAGCCAGAGGACCGACTGTTCCCTTATTGCACGGGACATTGTACTCGTTGTCGCCATTGCCGCGAGAGTCAAACATGTTTTGGAACATATATTGATCCCGGCATTACGGAGCAAAGCCCAGCATCATTGTCTTCCATGATCACATCCCCTACTACTTCTACTTCTACTTCTACTTCTACTTCTACGACGACGACGACGACGACGACGACGAACGACACGATGCCTAACGACCTCTTCTCCCGCCTTGTACCCGACAAGGACCATCGATCCTTCTACCACCAACTGCGAGACGATCCCGACCACGACAGCCGAGCTGCCTCAGATCTAGACGAGGAGAATCTGGCTCACAACTTCCACAATGACGACCTCGATCATGCTGAACGTCTTGGCCTCGATGATAGCCGCATTTCAACCAAGAGTCCTGCTGAGCCAGCTAGGAACACCCGGGATGGCGTCCTTATGAGGGATGGCCAGAATCCGGAATCACGGTGGCTGCTGAACGAGGATGACGGCGATAACGACGTTCCTGCGTCATTGTTGGTCGAGGGCCCGAGTGAGGGCCACCCGATACCCAAGGCTTCGGCATCAAGTCCTCGCCAGTCGCATCGCCCAGGCGGCAGTGGTAGGCAGCCCAATCGGAGGAGAATACAAGCGCAGTGGGAGACTGCACAGGCACACCAGAGGTTGCATCAGGATGATGAATATGGTCCGATACCTGGGCACAATAACCATACTGGCCTCCCTATTAGAAGGCCTGGGTTTACCGCCAGCCCTAGGGATAAGGCCATGTTTAGATGGGCTAACGTCTCTAATCTTGATGTATTCATTCGGGATGTATACGACTATTACCTGGGCGCCGGCCTGTGGTGTATTGTGCTGGATAGGATATTACACCTACTGTAAGTCTCCCCAAGGACAATAGTTCGGGGGAGCTAGAAACTAATTCTTCGCAGGAAGGTCGCTTTCGTTGCAAGCCTCCTAACACTTCTAACCCAATGCATAGACTATAGCAAGATCAGGCAGAGCAAGAATCTGTCACAGATCCTGATACCTCAATGTACTAAGCATATGTGGGGTGTCTGGAATCTAAGCCTCTGGCTCTGCAGCTTTTACTTTGTATGGAAGTCGATCCAGTGGATTCTTGATATGCCACGGCTCATGCACATCCGTGACTTCTACATATATCTCTTGGGGATCCCTGAGGAAGACATGCAAACCGTCTCGTGGCAAGATGTCGTCTCCAAAATCACCAGTCTCCGGGACCAGAACGTCAAGACGGCAACCAATATCACACCATCTCAGCGTAGATTCATATCTAGGCAACTCGGCTCACATGTGGCAAGTCAATCTAAGGAGAGACTAGACGCTCATGACATAGCGAATAGATTGATGAGGCGGGAGAACTACATCATCGCGCTCTTCAACAAGGACATCTTAAATCTCGTAGTCCCTGTCCCTTTTCTAAACAAGAGGCAGGTTTTCTCGAAATCATTGGAGTGGACTGTGCAGTTTGGAGTTTTAGATCTCATCTTTAACGAAGGGGGTCAAGTGCACCAACGTGTGCTCAAATCTGATCACCGCGGTCAGCTCAGTCGGGAGATGCAGACAAGATTTAGCTTCGCTGCGATAATGAATCTCATATTCGCACCGTTCGTGGCCTGCGGCTTGTTGGTTGATTTTATCTTCACATACTACAATGTAAGCTAAGCGTGGCCCGGGGAAGGAGTCATGTACTAACATGTTCATAGGAGTTTAAAACCAACACCTCTTCTATCGGAGCTCGGCAATACACCCCTCTTGCAAGATGGAAATTCCGAGAGTTTAATGAGCTGCCTCATTTGTTTGAAGAACGCCTGAATATGTCATACCCCTTTGCCAAGCACTACATGGACCAATTCCCTAAGAAGAAAACCGAGTCGGCTGCCAGGACAGTCCAATTCTTTGTTGGCGCTCTGATAGCTGTCATTGCCATCGTGGGCTTCTCAGATCCCGAGATGTTTGTAGATTTCGAGATCTTCCCTGGGATGAATGCCATCGCCTTCGTTGCCATCTTGACGACTATATGGGCAGTCGCTAGGGGTATGATTTCGGAAGAAAACGATGTCTTCGATCCAGAATACGCGATGAAAAATGTCGTTGAATTCACGCATTACGAACCAGATCAGTGGAAAGGTCGGCTACATAGTTTTGATGTCAAGACTGAATTTGCCGATCTCTACAAACCCAGGATCGTCATTTTTCTCGAGGAGATCCTCGGGGTGTTAGTGACACCCCTGATATTATTCTTTACTCTACCAAAATGCAGTGACCAGATCGTGGATTTCTTCCGTGAGTTCACAATCCACGTTGATGGACTTGGTTATGTGTGCTCGTTCGCCGTCTTTGATTTCCAGAGAGATGCACGGGGTACGCGCCCGCAGCAGAATAATGTTCCTGATGCACGCGAGGACTACTACGCGACAAAGCACGGCAAGATGCAAGCTTCAATGCATGGGTTTCTGGATAACTATGTTTATAACCCTCGGAGCGGACTTCCAGGTGCCCATCCTCTTGGACCGGCTGGAAGACATCAGTTCCATCCACCTCCTGCATTCCCGGGTCTGACCTCGCCGACGCTAGCTGCAGACATGCGAGCATCTCGCATGGGGCGTAACGAAGCACCGAGAACTCGGGCACCTCTAGGGTCTCAACACGCTGGGAGAACACCAAGGTTCGGGCCGGCTGTAGCGCCATCTCCGATGGCCTCGATGTTGCTAGACCCACATAACCAACCCTCATCTTCGGTAGTCGTTGGACGAACACCACCAAGGGCACGTTCTCAACGGGGGCCGTACCAGGGCGACAGGGGTATTATCGAAGAGCCGGCCGAGGATGGAGTTGGAGGAGGGGGCACCTTGCGCCGGCAGACGACGGCTTACACAGATGACGGCGACATCGAGGAGAGTGTTGCACGTCTGGGCGAATCAACATGGGAGGGCTCGCCCAACAAAGGCCTAAGTAGGGAGAACAGTGGTGTGAATGACGAGGATGATGGGCCTGGGGTAGTCACGATGTTGAAGCAGTTCCAGCAGGCGCACATGAATTACAGAGGCGTCATGTGAGCCTGAAGTATCGGTTATTGCATGGTTGTGGGAACTAATTGGTATGGATTATCGGCGTTCAGTGCATGTTTCTCCAGCATATTATGATACCACCATCCAGTCCTCTACACGGGTACATGGAGCATTAGACGCCAAGGTGTTTTGTCGTTAGTTGAACATGGCTTCTTTCTGTTTTTTTTTTTCTCTTTCTTTCTATTTTAATTTTTTAAATTCATGCTTGCTTCGAAGATCTGATTTATTTCTGCCTAACCTTGCTAGCCACACAACTCCCCAGGTTCCATGGAGCGACGGTGATGGATATACTAAATAGCCAGACTAGTCCTACCTGTCTAGTCTAGTTATTGTGGATTCCGTCGGGCGACTTGTCCGCTGTGCCCGAGACCGAGGCAATGAAGTTGAGTCTTGGCAGGACAAGAAAAGGTGCGGAGATGCGGTACAGTGTCAGTTGGTTGCGATACCGGCAGGTTCGGAAGATTATCACTAGGCATCCTTGGATGGAAGGGGATTACCTAGATGGGTTTAAGTTTTCTTGGGGGGGAAAAAAAAAAAAAAGAGAGAGAGAAAGGTAGGAGAAAGAAAAGAAAAAAGACCTGTAAGTACATGATGATAAGTAATGCGCTATTGGTTTAGCCTTGTCCCAAGCGCAGGAGACTTGTCGGATATCAGAGGGTAGTATACATGTGGTTACTATCTGCTGGCGACTTTTGAAGTCTGCTTTGGCCAGCATGTCAGTAGCGTTAATTACATACCTGTAGCTTGTGGGCGCTATTCCCATAGGGGCTAGCGCCAAAAAGTTATCAGATCAAATCAATCAATCAAATGCCTACCTAAGTAGTATCTATATGCATACTTTACAAGTCTGCCGCAGTGTTAGATGCATCCTGGCTGGCTGCACGACCTACTACAGAATAACTGCGGCCAGATTTTCTTGCACCCGTCATCGTTATTGTTTGCCGTAAAAAGGACAATCTCTCGAACCTGACTGTAAGCGCTGCCGTCCTCTCGCAGCATATATCTGACCTCAGAGGCGACCTATGCTGACGTCGATAGTCCGTTGCCATCCTCCTCCTCCTCCTCCTCCTCCTCCTCCTCATCTCTTGCGCTTTCTCCGTATTTCGGACTATATTTGTCTCGCTCTCGAGATAGATAGATAGATAGATACCATACGTACATACGTACATACACACATATACAATACATACATAGGTCGATCGATCGATCATACCGTCGACATCCAGCGATATCTAACCACCGACTGACCGCCTTCGCCTCCGCCTCCGTCTCCGTCTCTGCCTCTGCCTCGACGGCCTCTGCGAGAGCGATAGTTGGCATCGGCTCTTCCACCCTCGGCGACGACGCCCTTCCCCCTCCCCCCAACGCAACCCTGGCGCTTCAACCCCCGACCTTCGGCGAGGGCCCGACAGCTGCGGCCAAGATGGCCCAGCCCACTGCCGAGCCGGTCGAGGACTACGAGTACGTCTCTCGCCGACGCCATTTCTTTACGCCTTTTGTTCTTCGATTCGCGGCGCCTTACCTAACTACCTAACTGACTGACTGACTGGATCCCATCTGACAGCTATGAGGCTCTACCGCCCAACTTCTCCCTCGTCCAGAACATGGCCGCCGGTGCCTTTGCCGGTATAGCGGTACGATGACCATGCAGCTGCGCGGCCACTCTGTTGGGAAACCTCCAAGAGCTAACCATTCGCTCAGGAACATACGGTCATGTACCCCATCGACGCTATAAAGGTGCGAGATATCCGCATAGAAGACCTAACAACTCCCCTGCGGCCACGAGCTGATCTGACCTGAATGCGCAGACGCGAATGCAAATACTCAACCCTTCGGCCGGCACAGTCTACAAGGGCATGATACAGAGCACGATGCGCATAGCTAGTGGCGAGGGTTTCATGAACCTATGGAGAGGCATGTCGAGTGTCGTCGTGGGAGCTGGTATAGGCCACCATTGCTACAGCCCTCTTGTGTCTTGAGTGGGCTCCTTGGTCTAACAAGAATTTCATTTTCCTAGGTCCTGCCCATGCCGTCTACTTTGCCACCTACGAGGCTGTCAAGCATCTGATGGGCGGCAATAAAACCGGTACACATCATCCGCTAGCAGCTGGTACGCCGCCGCCACCTTTGCCTCCCTTCAAGGAAAGGGAAGCACTGATACTGATACTCATGCCCTCTTTTAGCGACGAGCGGAGCTTGCGCGACGATTGCAAGCGATGCGCTGATGAACCCCTTTGATGGTATGTTGGTTATGCTCGGCAGCGTCGCTACACCTCAGCGAGTTAGCACCTCTTTCTCTAATTCATTATCGCAGTTATTAAGCAGCGCATGCAAATAAAGGACTCGAGTAGAATGTATCGGTCCATGACCGATTGCGCAAAATACGTTTACAGGACCGAAGGGCTGTCCGCCTTCTACATCTCTTATCCGACTACCTTATCCATGACAGTTCCCTTTACCGCCCTCCAATTCCTTGCGTACGAATCTATATCGACGGCCATGAATCCCAACAAAGTCTATGATCCATTCACGCACTGCACAGCCGGCGCGGTGGCTGGTGGCTTCGCTGCTGCCTTAACCACGCCCATGGACGTCATCAAGACGATGCTGCAGACCCGAGGGACGGCCACCGACCCCGAGCTACGGTCCGTGAACGGTTTTATGGCAGGCTGCAAGCTGTTGTACCAGAGGGAAGGAATGCGCGGATTCTTCAAGGGTGTTCGGCCGAGAGTCGTCACCACTATGCCAAGCACCGCGATATGCTGGTCAGCATACGAGGCGTCCAAGTAAGCACAGCTGCCTAGCTTCCGAGGCCGGTGTGAGCCAAAGGCCGAAAAATACTATGATTGGCCCTCTGTTTTTTTTTTTTTTTTTTTTTCATATTCTTCTCGCTAACATCTAACCTACCAGGGCATACTTCATTCGTATAAACTCATCTGCGTGATTTACCATGGGCAATTGATCCAACCCGAGCATGTCTACGCTAGGCGACTTTTGGTTTTCGACCTTGCGGGGCGGCCGACCACATGCTCAGAAGGGTCGGCCCTATGAACGAAGCCGAACCACACAATCGCACACCGAAACCCGAGAAAATCGCACTTTATGCAGTCCTATATCCGAATCGCGCTCGGGAATTCGAAGAGGGTGGGGCGGCATAATTAAACTACATCTCACCCATCTCAACAGTGCGGTCTAAACGGCCTAAGCTAATAATTCGTGTCATGATCCAATGAGAAAGTCAAACAAGACGGCCATTTAACTCTTCCTGTAGACGTCACAAGACCCTTAACTTGTACATAAGACAAACAATCCTCCTGATATTCTCCCTTTTTGGCCTGGCGACACTCTCGCTGAAATTGGCCACGGGTTGAAGAATCAAATTAAAAGTTGAATAAAAAAGAGATAAGTGGTTTTAATGGAGGAAGGTAAGAGCAAGGGAGGGTTTGAAGAGTCAATACGAGCCTTGTTTTCTCCCACCCACCTTCTCTTCTCCCCCATCTCTATTGCTCCTCAATCTCTGTCTATCTTGTCAATCCTGGGCAACTTGTCTTTTTCTTTTTTTTTCTTTTTTTTAAAAAAAAAAGAAAAAATTTGGCGCTGGCGATAGAAACAAATATCAACATATGCTTGCTTGGTCGGTTGGCTAGGGTGTGAAAATAGTGGACAAGAATATCTTTTTTAATTCACAACCTTGCACGGGGCCGTTCTTGTACATATTAGACCGAGGGACTATGTAGTAACGTTGATTGTCGTCTGTTACTTGTTATCCTTGATTTAGTCTTGGTTTCTGCGCTCTAGCACGCTATGTTTGTGACTGAATAATCGAAACTTGTTTTCGCACCCCGACTGGTGTAAAAAAACCTTTGGATAGAATATCTAGTAAGATAGGTGGTCAGGTAATATTCTGACACAGGTAGATATATGAGTTGCTTGCATACGTTATGTATATTATCATCCGCTGTTGAAAAGCTCTGAAACAAAAAAGCAATGGATCTCCCTCCTATAGATACTACGAGCTAAGTTTATCCTCCTTACTGATTAGGGATCTATGAATGGAACCTTCAACATGGATAAAGGGAGAGGAAACTTGTGCTGAGCCAAAATTTATAGATTATTCACTCTTGTCCAATGGCGATCTATAGATCTGGGCTTAGTCTGAAGAGCAAAGAAACCCGACCAAGCCGCAATTAACAATCCTGATAATAATAAACGAAAACAATAACAGCTTAAAAAAAAGGTTGCTGTGAATACCCCGGACTCCATCTCCTTAGCCCTGTCCCGCTGCGATGCAAAACAAGTGCGCAAACAAGTATTTATTTATTTTAGTTTCTTTCTTATTCTTTTCCATCATTTGTCTAAAACGGGAAACCATGTGGGAACCCGCCACCGCCACCGCCACCGCCACCACCAGACCCGAACTTGAACTTGAACTGCTGGCCACCCTGTTGGAACATGAAGGGGTGGCCGCCACCGAAGGGACTGCCCTGGAAAGGATTCTGCTGCTCGTGAGAGTTGGGGTCATCGCCACGATCAAAACGCGCGCGGAGTTCCGGGTTGCTGAGCACCTCGTACGCTTCATTGATGCCGGCCATCTTCTTCTCGGCCTCTTCCTTACTCAAGCCCTGCTTGGCAGCCTTGTCTGGGTGGTGCACCTTCGATGCCTTACGATATGCCGACTTGATCTGGCGCTCGTCGGCATCATGTGGCACGCCTAAGATTTTATAGTAGTCCTTCGTCTTGCTACGCTTCAATGCAACCTGGGCTTTCTGCATTAGCGGGTGGATGACGTCGTTCTTGTCTGGCCTGACTTCGGACGCCTTCTTTAGCGTAGCTATACAAGGCTCAAAGTCCTCGGCGTCTAATTGTGTCTTTGCCTTGTATAATAGACCGTATAGCGAATTCTCGTCTAATTGCAAGGCTTCAGGGCAATATATGCTCGCTTTCTTGCCATTAACCTAGGGGTAGAAGTTAGCTGTACCGTTTCTTTCCTACCTTCAATAGCGAGGGGCAGATGGGTACTAACCTCATAATAGGCCTGACAGGCAGCCTCGACCAGTTGTGTCAATAAAGCGTTAGGTGCCTTTTTCGGAATGATGCCATCCTGTTTCAGCTCCGCGATTTGGTCCTTGAGCTCGTCGATCAACCCTTTCCCTTCACCCGATGGAACCAACAGCCTGACACCCGACATGGGTTGCTTCTTCTCTAGTGCCTTGTTCACCTTGACCCACGTCTTCTCCACGCTTTTCTCTTGCTTCATCAGCTTTTTGCAGGTCTTGGAATCGGGGTCAGAATGCAGACACTTTCTGATCTGCGCCAACCCTTGGTTCATGTCCCCCAGTCCGTAGAACGCCGTGGCTGAGATCTTGAGATGGGGTACCGTGTCGCCAGGGCGTATCTGTAGAACGTGTTGCAGGTCGCTCATGCCTGCTTCGACCTCGCCGGCCTCGAAGCGACACGTTGCGCGCAGCTCTCGAAGGTGGGCAGCACGACTCGCCACGAGGATGGCCTCACTAGCCTGCGTGACGCATTCTTCCCAATTCCCGACGGTGGCAGCAGCTTCGGCTAGTTTTGCCGCGCCCTGAGCCTCAACGAGCCTCTCAAAGTCAGGCGAGTCGGCCTTCTGCTTGGCCAGCAGATACTGCTCCTGAGCACCATCCCAGTCGGCGGCCTTGGCCTTCAGCTTTCCGAGCTGTAGATGTGCACCCTCAAAGCCGGGCTTCAGCTCGAGAACCTTGTTGAAGTCGGAGGTAGCCTGCGACGTGCGGCCAATAGAGAGATAGGTGGTGGCGCGTTTAAAGAAGGTTAGATAGTCGGAGGGATCCCTCGCGATAGCGGCATCGTAGTATATGAGGGCCTCGGTAGTCTCCCCCTTGGCCATATGCGCCTGGGCGGACGACAGGAGCGATGATATGGGTGTGTCGGAGGGTATATCCGAGGCAGTCAGGGCGTTTACGAGGCCTGATGAAGACAGAATGCTGGCTGCAAGAGCCAGGGTCGACAGAGGGACCATCATGGCGACGGCGATGGAAGGCCAGCCAGTAATAACAGTACAGATGCGTCGACGACCACGACGACTCGTGGCTTACACGTTGGTGTCCTTCGATGCAGCGATCACGCTGGGCGAGTCAGAGAGTAGAAGAAAGAGTACAAGCACAATGGCGGAAGAATACAGAGTGCAGGTAGGAAAGTTAAAGGTGTAGGTGTAGGTAGAACGTGGCCTGGAAAAGAAAGTGGGATACCTATGGAGATGTAAAAGTGATAGTGAATAACATCGAAATGGGTCGACAGTTACATGTGGCCACAGTATCGCAGTATCCACGTAACAGTGGCTGCATTGACCAACTGGCCACTTTACAATTGTACCTACAAGTATAGAGCCAAGCAGCTGGTTCGGCCCCACCCCTTATCAGGACCCATCTTCGTACTACTGTACGGAGTATGTACCTAAAAAAAAAAAAAAACCACTAGTAACACACGTAGTATCTACTTGGTAGACGTACTGCAACAGCACGACGTCACAGACCCTGATTTAACAAAAATTTCGGTTTGAGAAAACAATGCTTATGGCCAAGAACCAAATACTGCGCCTAGAAGTCTAATTTTCTTACATTTTCAATCTTGGTAATCAGCAGAGCGTGTATCACTAGCTTAAGCAATGGCAGTTACGCATGCGATAGGTAGGATATATGTAGGTATTTATTCTACATATTGGTCGACCTTGCCTCAGCGGGATACCACTATGAGTCTACCTACGGCAGGTTAACATAGGCATGTTAACATAGGCATTTAATATGAAGCTAGAATATAGAGACGTTTTGGTGAGGTGGGTGTACAAACCTTAAAAAGCCCCTCTCAGCTTTACCCCACGTTTCCCGGGGAGTTCGGCACCTAGTCTAGCGCGCATTCATTCAGACGCCGCGTCGAGGATTGGCTTGTGATTGATCAACCAAGCTCGCAATTCCTCGTGGTTGGCAGCATCAACGCCAAAATAAAGAGATCGTGTGAAAAAATACAGCTATTAAGACGAAATCACCTTTCGAGAAAATTTTCCATAGTAATTGCCTTAGCTATATAATGCGCAGAGGGTAGAAGTCCCTAGATTCTCCTAAAGAGATAAGAGCAGAATAGAGGTAGATAACTACCTAGGTATACACATATAGTACGTATATCTTGTCGCCGATCACCCCGGATCTGACCCCACTAACCAATCTACTATAGGTACTGTACTCCGTATGTACTTAGGTACTGTATGTACATACGGTATTTCACGTGCTTCATACCATCGATCACCATGCATTATGCTACATGCCAAGAATGAATAGCAGCAACACAACAACCACCGGCCCATGAAACTTGAAAGAAACAGCAATGTCTCACCTAGCCCCCCAAGCAGCGATATACTCCCCCTCGATAGCCCGCGCAGCAGCATCGACGGCAAAAGACTGGGCATACGTAGACACCTGGTTACGACGTCAACATGCGCACCTCGGCCAAGACGCCGCCGCCACCTCCTCCTCCCCACCCGCATTCGAACGCAACCCCGAGACCCTCGAGGCCTTGTTGGCCCTGATAGCAGCCAACGAAGAAGCAGACGAGGAGCGGGATCGGCTCGCACGACTCGAGTCTGCGGCCCTCGACGAAGCGCGCGCCGCAGAACGAGAGAAGGAGAGCCGTCGACGTCAAAGCGCCAACACCCGTAGTGGTAGCGGCAGTGACGCCAACGCGACCATCCACGGGGACCTCCTGGCCGAGGACCTACTCGAGGCCCTAGACGCGGGGCTATCGAAAGACGGGCTGACGGCCCTCGACGCCATGGCCGACGTCTCCCTATCGCTGAACACCCCCGCGGACCCTCGCCCCGCCCAGCTCTCCCACCGCTTCGTCGACCTCCAGGGCGCCACCCACGAGACGTCCCACCTCCTGCACCGCCTAGGCCTCCTACAGGCGCACCTGGATGACGAATCCGCGCGTCTGCGCGGCTTCCTCGAAGACCTGCGTCAGGGACAGCAGTACCAGCTTCCTGCGGACTCGACCGCCGAGCTCCGGCACGCCATCAAAGACATGGGCGCTAGGCTCCCCGAGCTTCGCCGCCACGTCGAGGCCCTGGAGAAGAAGGTCGGTATCCCGAATTTGACCGTAGAAGAGGTCAGGCTAGACGAGGAGGCGTATCTAGATCTCCTGGCCAAGAAGAAGGACCTCGACGCCCAGGTCAAGGCCTTCGCCGGCCTGCCGCCTGATCTCGAGGCCGCGAGGGTTGAGCTCGAGGGCCTCCGCACACAACTGCGGGACGCGACCGAGAGGCGAGACGCCAACTTTGAGATGTTGGTTGAACGCGAGAGTCCCGTCAAGGTCCGTAACTCGCGAAGGTTTTAGCTTGACTTAACTTAGGTCTGGTTGCAGTAGTTAAGTGACGAGAGGGCCGGTAAGGGCCGACACGCCAGAGGCAAGCAGAAAAAGGAAGAAAAGGTCTTTATTAGTGTGAACAAGATACCCCCTGAATTCATGCGCTCTACCCTGGGTATCTTCGCTGTGTTCTACATGATGTTGTCGTAATATGACAAATGACCGCTTGGGTCGGCGCAGACCCCCATCTCTTTTATACATGTATAGGATATAGTCTAACCACGTAATATTCCTCGAGTCTTCCATGGTAACCGCTGGTCGAGCTTTCAAAACGGGGTTTCCAGTCAATGCTATTGCTGGGTTCGCTTCCCGCGGCCCGCGACCGTCGCTCCCAGTCTCCCAAACTGTCTCCCTAGGCCGATACGCCGCGGTGTCGCCGCCGTGGTAGCGTCTTTCTGCGGCACAGGCGGTCCTGTGGCAACAGGGCGCACTGTTTCCTTGGCTCCCACGCCGTCGCCGATACGCAACTCGCTCAAGTCCGACCCGTCGTCAAAGCTCCCCCCGCCCATCACTCGCTGAGCTCGCCTCGCTCTTTCTTGCACGCTCCTAAACTTTTCGAGGAGCTGGTCCCAGCGGATGATACCGTCTTCTCGGCCCTTACCTAGTCTGTTTGGCCGATCATAGCCAGACGTCCCGGGGGCAGTGACAGAACTAAAGGGAAAACAATGAGTGTCATGGACGCGTTTACGAGGGGATTGGCTCTTAATCGCGGTAACCGCCTCCGCCACCCAACCTTGTCGAGAATGCGAAGGTGAACCGCTGCCAAGGGAAGTAGAAATGGAAGTGGTAATACGTGGATATACATACGGTCGTGACCCGGTGTGTAGAAAACCAATGGAGCTAACACTGTTGAGTCGATTCTTAAGTGCGGCAAAGGCAGATGATTGCGGTAGAAGCATGAGCAATCCATACAGGCACTTGTACAGATACGGATACTTCTCCGGTTCAAGAAGCTGTAGACGAAGATCTGCCGTGTCTCATAGTTAGTAGACATGTGAGGATTGACGAAGGAATAGCAGAAAGTATCGTGTCGATACTAACATGTAAATACGGGAGACTCAATCAACTGGACGAGCTTATCGATTTGGATGAGGATATTGACAGTCATTTCGAGCTCCGCGCTACAATTCATGAGCGACCTTTCACTACTTATATTTCCAGGTCAAGGTCTTACAATATTTGTAGCAGGTTATATGCAGCCTCGTATGCTTGAGCAAGCAGGCACAGAGAGAATGTGGCCACAGCATTATAGCACCAGGACCGGAAGAGGGCAACAAAGAACATCTGCCCATCCTATGAGATTGTTAGTTCACCTTCCTAGAATGAAGAGTCCTTGTATAGGTCCGTATTACCTTCGTCTCCAGATTTCTAAGACGTTTGCGAAGGTCTGCAAGCTCGGGCGCAGTGATAAGATTGTTATTGAGATTCTGAACCATTATGCTAGCAAACTCGAGATCTTCCTCTTTTTCGATCGTCTCCGCTAGCGTGCGATAGATACGCTCCGGGCTTAGGTTCATACAGAGTTGTCTGATAATCAGGTTGCCGCGCATCTCCAACAGCTTTCGATCAGTAGAGAAAAGCTGCAAGAGACTAACCATGAAATTAGAAAAATAATCATCTTCACTGTTCCTAGATATTTGTGACAGAAGCTGCAGATCCTTGGTCACGACAGCTTCTGCGGGATCCGACAGGGTTTTGAGCAGAGCAGGAAAGGTGCCATCATTGAAGGCAACGATTTTTCGGGGTGCCTTCCGGTGTAGCATGATGAGCCAGGTCAATGCCGCGACACGCGTAGCTTCGTGATCATTGAGGAACAGTAGTGTCAATGAATTCACAGCGGCTGCGTAGTCCAAGTCGGGTTGCGGACTAACAACAGACGCCGCTGGTGTCGGAGTCCTAGGGTGGTACACTGGTGTAGGGCTTTGTACGTCGATCTCCCGGGAGCTAGAAAGAGAGGCGCGCGCACTAGTCGTGCCTTCTGCGCGATCAACGGGGAGGGATGTTGGTATTCGCGACTGCTGACTAGGTGATGTGTCAGATTCGTCGGTAAGAGAAACAACATAGTCCATGAGTGAAGAATTGACTCTCCCTGCAGCCTGGCGAATGGGCTCTACACCGCTAGCCATAGCCGGCAGCAGGTGAGCTAGAATTTTAGGCGTAAATGGTAACACCTCTTCGGGGCAGATATCCAGAAATGATACTATCCACCGCAAACTCTCCAGTAAACCATCTTCCTCTGCGTTACGTGTTAAAGATGTCTTGCTCACTCATTTGTTCAAGATACACAATACTCACCTAGATGTGAATCTAGAGTCGCAGTTAGGATCTCGAGAATCGCCTTGTAGTTAACCTGAACGTCTTGGCCCGGTATCCAATCATCTTCACTGCTCACCTCGTCCTCCTCATCAATGGCTGTAGCCGAGCCTGCTTCTTCGGCATCCTCTGGGACCATGGGTGCGCTTCCACTCTCGATAGAGTCCTCCCTTTTCCGTTTTCCATCACCTTTGGACTTTTTGCTCCCAGCAATGCCCTTTTTCACTCGTGCGATTCGCTTGATCTCGTTTAGGAACTTATCGAGACAGCTCTGGGTGATAACCCGGACGTCCGCATTATTGCCACTCAAGAACTTGAGCAAGCCACCCAAAAATTCTGGTAGATAGGTCACTAGTTCTAGATCCGGGATGGAATCGAGGAGAGTAATCCAGCCTACAAGAAACGTCCGAGTGAAAGGATTGATGACCCATATGCGTTCTTTTAACAAGGGGATAAATCTAGGCAGAGAAAAGGCGGTTGGAGGGTTAGGAACAGGTTGGGCATCCTGCCCATCCGAGTCCTTCCTATCGTAAGACGCGGGTGGGACAGATTCCAACACTGACACATAAGTAGCGGCGGACTCAGAAACGATGTCTTTGATGAGACGATCGAGGAGCTCAGCGCCGTTTTTGACGGATAACTCCGAATCGGCCCCTAGCTACGCACATGAAGATAAGTTAGAAAGTAAACATCAACAGAGAACCCAAGGGATTAATCATTACGTACCTTGCACAAGGCGTCAAATATATGATTAAAATACCTGAGGATTTCTCCTTTGGCAACCTTGGCGATATTATACATTGACTCGCATGCGTAGTAGCGCACGCGGGCGTCTTGGTCGGTGAAGCATGCCAGGACAGGCGGTACTATGATCTCGAGATATCTGGGCAGCTCCTGAGGGTTTGGGTCAGCAACAGGTAGTGCGCACAGAGGCGCAGAGAGGGTAGGTGTGGCGTACTGGACCGAGTGCGATAGCTGCAGCAGCCAAGCCTATAAGGCCACCGTTCCTCGCATGTGGTTGGTGCACGGCGTATGCATATTCGTCACACAGTTGCTGGATGATACTCTGGACCCTGTTATAGTCCTTTGCGATCATCTGCTCACGGATGGAGCGCTCAAGTCTCATCAACGAGGTCAGCAAGAAGGACTACATACAGTCCAGGTAAGGTTGGACGAATGAAGGGGCGGGACGGACGGATAGATGGACGGATAGATGGACAGATGGATAGGTGAACAGAGATACACACTCAAGAGCACCTGTCTTTCTCTTGTCATAGAGCTTATCATTGAGAAGACGAGCGATTTGGGGATCCATGGCCGGCGTGTACTTGGACTTGCCCTTGCCCTTGGAATCTGTCTGGCACGGCGGAATAGATGCTCTTAATGAATCATGTTGTTGCTGCTGTTGCTGGGGCCTCTAGCCAGAGCTGCTGCCAGTGGCAGAAGAGGTGAATATCGAGCGAAACCCTATTTCGACAGAATGGTGTCCCGGTTACAGATAGGTGCCCAGCTAGGTAATTGACTATATATGTGTAAGAGTAAAATGGCCTGTAAATAAGGGGCCAACCAGTAAGGTCGGTTGGTGAGGTGGTGATGTGTGAAAACAAGGCTACGAAAACCCGATGATGAATGACGGATGAGGATGTGCACTAAAAGCGATGAACAGGGGGGCTACCTCCAATATTACCATAAGTACCTAGGTACTTACCTGAGTACTCACTACGTACACATACTTAGGATAGAAGGGGCGGGGCAGCAGTGGCCTTCCAGCAAGGTTCTGGTAGGTACTTCTACATACTACCTAGGTAAGTACCTAGGTAGATAGCAGCGGGGAGTTAGGCCTCGATTAACGTTTAAATACAGCTGCGTACCAGGTGTGTGTATTGAACCACTAAGATTAGGTATTCTCCAAACACGGACATGAGTGAGATAACTCGTCAATCAAGTTAATGTCGTCTGTCCCCCTGATCATGGAATAGTCTCAAAATAACGTTTATTTGACTGACTAGATGGCCATTTAAAGATTCACCAAGGCTTATGATTGTCCACATCACACAAGGTTTAGGGTCTCAATAGTGAAAAAGCATGACGAGATAGCTGGGCAATGTCCATTCCTTCAGGTAGTTTTTCGATTTCCACCTATTTGCCATGTGCGCAAATTCGGGAGGCATTCAACTTGTGAATAAGTAACGCCATCTTAGAAGTACCATGCTCTAGTCTAGTACCACTCCCAGTCTAGCCCGGCAGTCAACCTTCAAGTGGTTGCGCCACGACAGACTACAGACCGCTTAGTGTTTGGCACCGGGTCAGCACCGGCCGGGGCGGGAGGCAGGACGGCTTATGCTTACTCGTAATTGTACAACCCCTATTTCTGATCTCAGGTGCCGGTTCGAATATATGGAAACCTAAGATGGCCACAGAGAACTTGTGATAGCGGATGAGGTCGAGCACCTATACGTGCATTTATCATAGTGAATGGGCTTCGCTCGCCCACAGCTGCCTAGCATTAGACAGGCTACTGTCGCCGATCTCATTCGACTATACCTGTTTAGGTTATCTTCGCAGAATGGAAAATGCTCTCGATATCCCCTCTCACCTCGCTAGGAGGTGGTGTTGCGTTCAGTGTCCAGGCGACCCTAGCCTAACGTGCTCTCTTCGCCGAGGTCACTTATCCGGACAAGTCTCACCCATCCATTCGTCCGATAGAGAAAGTTCATGATGTGACAGGAGAGTAAGGAAGTCTCAGATAATGTCTCGACACAGGTCTACTTTCCATTCTTATCAAGTTAGTTCATCGTCGACTCGTCATCTATGTTGAAGTTAGACACCTGGACCTCATACCAACGTACCCACCAGACTCACTCCAGGGCGGGAGGACACTGAAATATTCTTGTGTCCTGTTATTGCAGAGTCTCAATTTGTCATCATATTTCTCAATTTATCCTCACTCTTTCATGGGTCTCGGGCTAGATACTTTAGAGGAGGGCTTGGAATCCCTCACCTATAGTTTCACTTGTTGATCTACTATGCAGAGATATCACGACGCATTTTTTTGCTTTTGTTGTTAGCCCCCGCCGGAACACCCCTGCATGGCCTGCATATCAGCATTAGTCTGTCGAGAGTCAAGAGGTTGAACCGGTCAGTCGAGCCCCCACGATATGCTCGCCTATCATAGAGATCAAGCTCTGAAGGACCGCTCCCCCTTGTCATAGGATTCAACGCCTTGCGAGCCATTACGTTACGACGACTACACCTGCAGCTAACACCTTGAGCGTAGAGGGCTCTTGACGCACACTTGCTATTATGTGGATAGCCAGACGCTAGTTACGATTTGTCCAGTATATACCCGGAAGTTAATAGTAAAGTTCGCCGGGACACCTATATATCCCTTTCGCCACATTGTTGGTGACGAAGCCATGTAAATCTATCAGTGTATACCCTTGTCTCAAGCATACCCAATATCACTTGTCGTGTTTAGTTCCTATGCCAAGCATATAGCTTCACCCAACGGAGGAACTTTGGTCAAGTTTCCGACTTTGGCTCCTCAGTATCCGCCTCGGATTTCTCCTTTCCCTCCTCCTCTGCCTTCGGTTCCTCGGATGAATTTACCTGCTCCTCATCCTTTCCATCAGCCCAGTTTCGAGAAGCCATATCCGCGCGTTTAGAGAATGAATCCTATGTATCAATGATAAGCAGAGAAAACAGTACGCGTAGAAGTTAATAGTATCCCACATTTCGACCCCGGGCTCTAGCAATGCGCTGGGAGGACTCCTGATCCATATTCCGTGTCATATTGTCTTCGAGATGCGAGCTTTATTTCCTGTCTCGCGCGGGAAGAGAAGTCAGGTTGGGTTACACGAATGTTATGTTTCTTGAACCTCGAAGAAAGATGGTTCTGCATGTAATAAGAGGGGTTTGGCAAAGAAAGATAGAGCCGGATAATAATTGAGACTCATGGCTGCTATCTAGCGTTCTATATATATTGATTTTTGGTTAGGTATTAAGGCGTGATCCTCTGGCCATCTCCCTTGCTAGGAGGAGTGAGCGAGGACCAACATGCAGCTAACATTGCTATAGCACACCACCTATAAAACAACGTACCGGTAGGTATAACAAAACACGTGCATTTGGGTATGTGCCGGTCATGCGCCTGCTTCAACCCAGCACACTGGAACCATTGAAGCCTTGCAGAGAGCATTACCGAATTAGGATAAGTTCGGTGGGCTCGCTGTTCTCTAAAAGCAGGGCTGGCACTCCTAGTGTAGATGGCAAGACCCTGTCTGATAGCAGATATGGTTAGTTTTCTATTTTCTTTTTCTTTTCTTTTTCCCTTGTCACTCCAGTGCGGCGCAGGTACATAGGCAGCGAACAATTCGAGCAAAGAAAAGCAAAAAGAAAGAAAGAAAACAGATCCGAATCGGTATAAGATGGCATTCCATTAGTCAACCTACATAGTAAGTGATTGCAGTGAAGGATCGTGAAGCATGCATTAGCATATAGATAGTGGCATAGCAACTTTCGATGCCATAGGCCTGCATTCGATATTCATGCTTATATCGTGGCATTGGATGAAGCACACCGCATGCCAATCACGACCTCCCTACTCCAAAGTCGGTCGACTATCAAGATCGTGAACACTCGCCGTTCTAGGCCCTATCAAGGTTGAAAAACCTGGGGTATGAGAGCCAAACACAGTGTTCGTAGTGTGCTCCATTGTGATGGTTTTCGACTCATTATCGCCAAAGAGTTGTAAGGAATCCTCTTTCCAGCTCAAACCTAATATAGCTATCTAAGTCTTAGTTGTTGAGCTATCATATATGATATTAGGCCCAAGGTCGCTTACATGCAAAGTAAGATTTAGAGGATGTAGTCATCCATGTAAGGTGAGAGATATGTCGCAAAATTAATGGCTGTGCCCATGTAGAGGGTCACTGCCTGCAGTAATAGCCTCCTGACACTTTGCTAGTATGGCCGCTTGCCTTGATACTTCGGCTAACGTTCCAACGACCATCTTGTTCCCATCCACGAAGCCATACAACGCATAAGGGATGCCGACTTCATTGCAAAATTCTTGCACCAGCTTCTGAGTCCGACGAAGATTGTGGCGAGGTATTCGAGGGAAAAGGTGATGGATGACTTGAAATTGTAGCCCGCCATGGAAGAAGTCTAACCAAGCTGGGCATTCAATATCCATAGTGGTACGAAGCATCTTTTGGGGAAACGACTCATGTGGACCCAGGTCAGATGTGCTCATTGCAAAGTGTGAAAGGCAGATCTGTGCATGCACCGGCATGGGCACGACATGGCTGACCACGAAGAAGACAAATCTATCCCAATTGGTAGGAAGGGTCTTATACATAATGCCATATCCGAACCAAGCCCAAAAGAACAGGTGACCAGCAATCTCGAGATAGCGATGCCACCAGGCCGGCCCTCTCCGGGGACCTTGGCCAAGGATAAGATAGGTCCAGGAGAGACGGTAGAGGTTAAGGCGGCCAAAGGAGAGGAGAATATAGTAAGAGTAGTGCTGAATCCGAAGAGCGACCTTAGCTACAACGTCGTATTCCATGACACGGTCGTAATATGTGGAGCGCAGGGATTGGAGAAGGCGGTGAGAGACAGCCATGAAAGGCATATGCTCAATGTCCGGATCATGTTCCGGTGCGTTCGTCACAACATGGTGAACGTTATGATTGTGCTTCCACCAGCCAAGAGATAGGCCACCCAAGAAGTCGGCAATGATAATTCCAATAACCGAGTCGGTGTGAAAGTCATGGGTGATACCCATGTGACCAGCATCATGGGCAGTGAAGACTAACTGGTGCCATAATGCACCCAAGAATGCAGCGCTCGTGGCATACCAACCCCAGCGAAGAAATAGAAAAGAGGTAACAGCAAGCAAAGTATATCGACAGCACTCCACGGCGTAGTCCCAGTAATTGCATCGATAGAGGCCTTCGTCTTTGACGCGCTGGTGCAATTCCCGATACTTGGACACAATGTTGTCCTGCGTTGCAGCATCCATGGGTGGGTACTTCTCCAAGTCGAGAGCGGTTTTCTCGTGGGTCAAGGAGTTGAGGAATGCCATGCCTCCATCTTCCGGCTCGATAGATGAGACCGAGCAAACGGAAGCCCCGCTCGACGAGGCTCCAGGGGCTTTTCGTTTTCGAAGAAGCCCGTCAGGGTTATCGTCAAAGACTGGAGAAGGGGGACGGGATCCCAAGTCGCTCGACGAGGTCGTGGAGGCAGAGGAGGGGGAGACAGTTGGGCAATCTGTGTCGTTATTGATGCTGTCATCGGGTCCAACTTCGGACAGCCGCCTAAACTTGCCCCCCTGGATAGGTGGGATGAAATTGGACCATCTCCCCTCAAACTTTCCAATGCGGTACCGGTTCATCTGCTCTCTCGCTTCACGGGAGTGAAGACTATAATACAGCAAGGGATGATATTAGCAAGGGTGCAAGCAATCATGGTTGACGGGCAACGTAGAGGGCAGTGGCAATGGCAAGAAAGAAAAGAAAAGAAAAAAGACGTACGCGGTCACCTCGTCTGTGGCATCACGCCCGATCATGTGTCGGATGGCCTTGTCACCGCCCGGATGATACGGTGCCCAAGCATCTGCCTTGATGACATGCTGATCGAGAATGAAGACCATCCGTCCATCGGCTATCAGCCCCTCGATCTCCCTCCTGGATATAGACGGGTACGTCCTTGGAGCCATGGCTGCTCCGATAAGCTATACCTGTTGCACAAATGACGACGTTGCAACGTAATGAGCCAATATCTTCGATGTAGCAAAGTTGTGGTTGGCAAGGCCATTCCAATCGGGAAAGCTGGACCGAGAGCAAAAGCGTGACGTCTGTATAAGTACTTCAATGGGTTCGATACTTGGACAGGGTCTTGATCTAGTCTGAAGGTTATCAGATGATCCAACGAGACGGGTGGGCAAGCTTAAGAGACAGCCGAAAAAGAAGCGGTGGGGAGTTGCAAGGTCGTGTACCATACCTACTAAGTATGCACTGTATAAGTATACACTACTACCTACCTAGGTAGGTACCTCTTTACTTATAAGTAGGTAGTGCTAGATACCCAGTAGGTATTTACTTACCTTTCTTAGGCTTAGTAGGGTACTGTGTGGGGCATTGGGGGAGTTGCTCTAGAAGAGGTAACATCCTAACCTACTTACCTACCTACCTACCTCTCGCCTATTACCTAATGTAGGTAGGTAGTACACTAGTAAATGCAGGTGTACTGTAGATTCGTAACCACAAGACGGTCATGTTCACGTTGTTCACGGTTTCTTAGTACGCGGTACGTATCCGGTACCTAAGCGGGACAAGAGCCGGGATCATGGGTTATCGTATGTTTTGATCTGCTCTTTGCTTCTACTCAGTACTCTCCGGGGCAGTACTCCGAGTAACTACCTGAGCAGGACTGGCTGGGTAATAGTATGCGTCGATTACCTACCTACTCCGTACGTGTGGTGTTATCACCTCGCTACGATGCTGCGTTTGATATCTTCACACCGCTTCCAGGTGAACATGTTTAACCATGTCGAACATCCCTCCACCATCATTGAGATACCTAGTGTAGTTAGACTGGCCAGGGTCACTTCTAGGCAGCAGCATTTGTTTCATGGTACATACCGGTAATACACTACTCCTCCTCAAAGGCTTAGGGAACCGCGTGTCCCGTCACTTACTCCTTGCTTCTCTACACTCTATCTACTTGATAAGTGCTCCTCGGGTCACCCTGGCGTTGTCGACCTTTTCCTCAGTGTGTATTACAAGAAAATTAAATCCAGAATCAGCCTTTAAGCTAGTAAGGGGTGTCCTTAAGGCGGCTGGCTCGGTTATGGCACGTTCGAGAGCTGATCCTATCGGACGTTCCCTGTCCTCTCTTGTATAAGTGTCAGGGATTGTTGGGAATTGAACAGTATCACACAATTGTGGTAGGTTTCATACTTCTTTCACAGGTTCATAATATCAGAAGCTGGTGATAAGGAAGAGAGTGAGAGAGAATTGAATAGCAGAGTCTTTAACCCGCCAATTCCTTCGGGCCCTGTATATCCTTCTTCTGAAAGCTACCACGATAGTATAGGAATCGTCAGCACGAGTCTATTTACACACTAGTAAACGAAGTTAGAATAATACTAGATACTACGTCACCAGCAACCTGTATGTAGCCCTTCGCTACCGATGAGTTGATTTCATCATGCTCCACAATGATGTCTTAGAGCTTGTAAATGTTTTAGCGTTGGATATTTTATGTATAAGAATTATATATCAACCTTTATATATAGTTATTACATATAAACATATAAAAAGGGGGGACTAGCAGAGCGGCGGGATCGATCCGGTCCCAAACCCTCGATCGTCCACCTGCGCCATCTTTAGGCTTCGGACAAGGTACATTTATATATAAGGTGGGATTTCTTTGATATGATCAATCTTGGAGAGTATCTACACTAGAACTAATGCCAGGGACAAAGAGTTAAATAGCGTTCAATATAAGTCGGAAACAAGGACCAGCTAGGGGCATTAGACAACTCACAGGTTAAAGTATATATATAAATATATAATTACATCACTTAAAATACGTTAATAAACACTTAAAAAATCTAAAATTTCGGCACTATATATTTATTATATAAAACATTGTTAGGTCTTAAATTAAAAAAAAAAGTGTGTTGTTATATTAATAAAAGCTATTTATATTAGCTAAGAAAATAAATATAATAAAGGTTAAGCCACCTTATAGCCTTATAATTAGCTAAATCTTTTAAAACATAAGCACCGTAAATATAATTAAAGAAAAAAAATTCTACTTTTTTATTTTTAATAAAACTATTTTCTTATATTATTAATTATTTATTTAAATTTTATTATTTTTTTATATTACGTTATAAGGAAATTATTTTTAGTTTTTAATTTTTTTTAAGCTTAAACTAACTTTTTTATAAGCTAAATAATTTATAATTAAGTTATTTTTAGCTTTTTTTAAATAATAGTTAAATTAACCGATATAAAATTTAAGCTTAATTTTTTATTTTTTAAGTTTTAGTTTTTTTTAATAATTGTTTATTTTTTTTAATTAAATAATTAATATAATAAATTTTATTTACTTTTAGTTTAAAAACTTTAATTAAGTAAAAAAATTTAATTATTTAGCTTATTAAAAAAGCATTTTTAAAAATTAATAAAAAAAACTTAAATAAAATTTATTTTATAAAATATTAAAATATTATTTTAATTTTTTATTTTAAAGCTATTTAATTAAACTTATTTTATTGTTTTTTTTATATATTTATTTTTAAATTAAAATTAAAATCTTTTAAATTAATTAATATTTTAATTTATTTAATATTTTTTATTAACGTATTAAAATATTTTTACTTAAGTTTTTTTTTTTGCTTTTTATATTTTTTTATATAATTAAAAAAATTAAAGCATTTTATTTAAATATAAGTTATAATAAAAAAAAAAGTAAAATTTTAACGTTAATATATTATTTTTTAAGTAAATAAATTTAAAAATTTTAATTATTTTATTAATAAATAATAAAATATTATTTTAATTTTTATTTTTAATTAATAAATTTTATATATTTTTTTATTTTTTATATTTAAAA